>JASANE010004939.1:0-24082 GCA_030248225.1 Trileptium ribeirensis | reverse complement strand
ATTGCTAAACAAGCCAAATGAATCTTGCATATGCGAATACGAAGGTGCCATATCTTGTCCAATATGTTTCTAAAGCCGGTCAATTTCGCAGATATTATGGAAATTTTGGCACCTATTGACTAACCTCGACATGATCAGAAAATGTCCATTTCGGGCATATCCATGTATATATAACAAAAGTTTTACAATGATTTTATGATATGTTCCGGTATAATATGTCTAATATTATTGTTTATGTTTCTTCCTCGTTTTATTTTCCTCATTAAACTAAATGCAAATATGGTTAAAGCCACATACTAGAAAAGAATATATATTAAACGTTATATTTAATAAAAATCATACTGATTATTTGAAGTTATTTTCCTATTATTGATATAAACAAATTTGAGTTCACATGTGATTCGCCTATTCCTACCTGCTCTGTTGCTCTGGCTACGGTCTTGGTTTTTATATAAGCTATATATAAAACAATAGAAGTATTTATAAGTAATTAATGTACAAAATTTTTACTCTGACAAATTTTTTATTTAAATGTATAAATTTTATTCAAAGCATTCTTGGCGATCCTCGCACATTATGCTGTCTCCTTAAATTATATTGAATACATTGTACCACAGCGACGACGGTTAATATGTCTTAGAGTATTAAAAAACTCATGGACTTTGCTGTAAATATAATATATATATTACGTTTAGAAAATGCATTAATTCTTTACCAAAGATAATTACAGTATACATCATGTAGCAGTTTGTTTCTTTCAATAAACAACACAACTATTATTATCGCAGTTGGAAACAAAATGCTAAGAGCATGAGGAGGAATTGATTTCTGTCTTGTATATATCTAAGCACATCCCCGACTATTTTCCCAACATTTTATACTAGTAATATTATCATTGGCACAGCAGGCTGTTGAAAGGTGTTGGGGGGAGCACTCAAAAGTTGTGTGGGGTTGAGCTTAATTTAGGAGTGAGGGGCGCTAAGGGAAACTTGCAAGGACAGCTTTAAAAATTGTAGGCCGTCCAGTGCTCAAAAAGTGGGGGGGCGTGACATCTTGGCCCTCTTTACTGCACACCCGATTATTGTACAACTATTAGATTTTAAGATATTATGAGTTATAGTATTTTTTCAATGTTTAGACATTTGAAACATACTAAAAATATGAACGATCTCTTAGAAAAATTGTATTTCAAGATGAAATTACTTTATTAAAACGCCAATCGTAATATGCCGACTATGTGAAATGTACTGCCATACATTTTGTAAGCAATTTTATTCATGTGAGTTTACTCAGTAACTTGCAATGAATCGTAATACGCGTTTCATTTACAGGGGTGTCGCAAGCTGTTCAAAAGTGGGTGGGGGGTTCGTTCATATTTATTTTATTATAACTCTATCAGTTAATTTATGCCGTTTGTCAGCAAAATGTGGAGACCCTTTTGAGACATTGCCTTTTTTCGCAAAAATGCTCACTTCGCGCCGGCATATGCACGTTTATTCAATATATAGTAGAGGTGAGGGATTTCGAGGTTAAATCAATATTTGAATATTACAAGAGGTGAGGGGTTTCGAGTTTGATTATTAGTAGAGGTGAGGGGTTTCGAGGTTAAATCAATATTTGAATATTAGTAGAGGTGAGGGATTTCGAGGTTAAATCAATATTTGAATATTAGTAGAGGTGAGGGGTTTCGAGGTTAACAATAACAATAACAACAATGAATTTATAACGCGCTTTTTTCGCAGGAGCGTTGCAGAAGCGCAAAAAGAGAATGTAATGATACGTGTACAATATGAAAAATTGTCATGTCATTGGGAATAAATGAGTCTTTAGTTTAGATTTGAATTGAGTAATTTCAAGATCACGATTTCTCAATGTGGCTGGCACTTTATTTCATTCTGAGGGTCCCAAAAATTGAAAACTGCCATTTCTTGTCATATCAATACGCAATACCCGTTCGTTGGCAAGTCGCGATCCTGTTGAGTTTGTGAGCATGTCAAATATATGTCGGACCTCGTCTGACACTGAGTGCGTTGTATACCAGTAAGAGAATCTTGTATTGAATGCGTCGGTCATGAGGCAACCAATGAAGATTTCTCAAAACAGGTGTTATATGGTCTTGTCGACGGGCCATCCACACGCTTTTTGCCGCTGAATGTAGAAGCCGATGGAGAGGCAAGAGGCTAGCACTGGGCAGTCCACAGTATAGCGCATTGCAGTAGTCGATTCGTGACATGACGTAAAGCTCTGGAGATAGAATGTGAAGTATCTTATATTAGACGAAGTTCTGTATTCTGTTTATTTCTTTTAGCTGCCACGTACATACACCTGCAAGCTCGGCTATGTGCTTTTGAAATGACAGTTTTTTGTCTAAGGTTACGCCTAGTACCTTGATTGTCTCCGAAGGAGAAAGTATTTCTCTGCTGACAGTATTTCTTACTGGTCGGTGTAGTGCTGACGAGTGAAATAAATAATTCCGGTTTTAGAATTATTAAGTTTCAGTTTATTGTTGTAAAACCAATTGTGCAAAGATCCAAACAATCGTTGTACTTCTGATATCACCTGATCGCTATCTTTAGGGAAGAAAGTTTTATATACCTGAATATCATCGGCATAGGAGTGAACATCGAAACCAGCTGCGTCGATCAATTCTAGTACCGGCGCCATGTAGATGTTGAAAAGCACCGGTCCAATTACACTTCCTTGTGGCAAATCAATATTTGAATATTAGTAGAGGTGAGGGGTTTCGAGGTTAAATCAATATTTGAATATTAGTAGAGGTGAGGGGTTTCGAGGTTAAATCAATATTTGAATATTAGTAGAGGTGAGGGGTTTCGAGGTTAAATCAATATTTGAATATTAGTAGAGGTGAGGGGTTTCGATGTTAAATCAATATTTGAATATTAGTAGAGGTGAGGGGTTTCGAGGTTAAATCAATATTTGAATATTAGTAGAGGTGAGGGGTTTCGAGGTTGAATCAATATTTGAATATTAGTATAGGTGAGGGGTTTCGAGGTTAAATCATTATTTTAATATTAGTAGCGGTGAGGGGTTTCGAGGTTGCATCAATATTTGAATATTAGTAGAGGAATGAGGGGTTTGAGGTTAAATCAATATTTGAATATTAGAGAGGTGAGGGTTTTCGAGTTTAAATAAATATTTGAATATTAGTAGAGGTGAGGTGTTTCGAGGTTAAATCAATATTTGAATATTAGTAGAGGTGAGGGGTTTCGAGGTTAAATCAATATTTGAATATTAGTAGAGGTGAGGGGTTTTGAGGTTAAATCTCAATATTTGAATATTAGTAGAAGGTGCAGGAGTTTCGAGGATGCATCAATATTTGAATATTAGTAGAGGTGAGTGGTTTCGAGGTTAAATCAATATTTGAATATTAGTAGAGGTGAGGGATTTTTAAAGAGTTAAATCAATATTTGAATATTAGAAGAGGTGAGGGGTTTCGAGGTTAAATCAATATTTGAATATTAGTAGAGGTGAGGGGTTTCGAGGTTAAATCAATATTTGATTAGTAGAGATGAGGGATTTCGAGGTTAAATGAATATCTTGAATATTTGGTAGAGATGAGGGATTTCGAGGTTAAATCAATATTTGAATATTAGTAGAGGTGAGGGGTTTCGAGGTTAAATCAATATTTGAATATTAGTAGAGGTGAGGGGTTTCGAGGTTAAATCAATATTTGAATATTAGTAGAGGTGAGGGGTTTCGAGGTTAAATCAATATTTGAATATTAGTAGAGGTGAGTGGTTTCGAGGTTAAATCAATATTTGAATATTAGAAGAGGTGAGGGGTTTCGAGGTTAAATCAATATTTGAATATTAGTAGAGGTGAGGGGTTTCGAGGTTAAATCAATATTTGAATATTAGTAGAGGTGAGGGATTTCGAGGTTAAATCAATATTTGAATATTAGTAGAGGTGAGGGGTTTCGAGGTTAAATCAATATTTGAATATTACTAGAGGTGAGGGGTTTCGAGGTTAAATCAATATTTGAATATCAGTAGAGGTGAGTGGTTTCGAGGTTAAATCAATATTTGAATATTAGTAGAGGCGAGGGTTTTCAGGTTAAATCTATATTTTGAATATTAGTAGAGGTGAGTGGTTTCGAGGTTAAATCAATATTTGAATATTAGTAGAGGTGAGTGGTTTCGAGGTTAAATCAATATTTGAATTTTAGTAGAGAGTGAAGGGGTTTTGAGGTTAAATCTATATTTGACAGTTAGTAGAGGTGAGTGGTTTCGAGGTTAAATGAATATTCGAAGATCAGTAGAGGTGAGGGATTTGAATGTTAATTCAATATTTGAATATTAGGAGATGTGAGGGGTTTCGAGGTTAAATCAATATTTGAATATTAGTAGAGGCGAAGGGCTTTAGGTTAAATAATATTTGAAAAATTAATTATTTATTAGTAGAGATGAGGGATTTCGAGGTTAAATCAATATTTGAATATTAGTAGAGGTGAAGGGTTTTGAGGTTAAATCAATATTTGAATATTAGTAGAGGTGAGGGGTTTCGAGGTTAAATCAATATTTGAATATTAGTAGAGGTGAGGGGTTTCGAGGTTAAATCAATATTTGAATATTAGTAGAGGTGAGTGGTTTCGAGGTTAAATCAATATTTGAATATTAGTAGAGGTGAGGGGTTTCGAGGTTAAATCAATATTTGAATATTAGTAGAGGTGAGGGGTTTCGAGGTTAAATCAATATTTGATTAGTAGAGATGAGGGATTTCGAGGTTAAATCAATATTTGAATATTAGTAGAGGTGAGGGGTTTCGAGGTTAAATCAATATTTGAATATTAGTAGAGGTGAGGGGTTTCGAGGTTAAATCAATATTTGAATATTAGTAGAGGTGAGGGGTTTCGAGGTTGCATCAATATTTGAATATTAGTAGAGGTGAGTGGTTTCGAGGTTAAATCAATATTTGAATATTAGTAGAGGTGAGGGATTTCGAGGTTAAATCAATATTTGAATATTAGTAGAGGTGAGGGGTTTCGAGGTTAAATCAATATTTGAATATTAGTAGAGGTGAGGGGTTTCGAGGTTAAATCAATATTTGATTAGTAGAGATGAGGGATTTCGAGGTTAAATCAATATTTGAATATTAGTAGAGGTGAGGGGTTTCGAGGTTAAATCAATATTTGAATATTAGTAGAGGTGAGGGGTTTCGAGGTTAAATCAATATTTGAATATTAGTAGAGGTGAGGGGTTTCGAGGTTAAATCAATATTTGAATATTAGTAGAGGTGAGGGATTTCGAGGTTAAATCAATATTTGATTAGTATAGGTTTGGGGTTTCGAGGTTAAATCAATATTTGAATATTAGTAGAGGTGAGGGGTTTCGAGTTTGAATATTAGTAGAGGTGAGGGGTTTCGAGGTTAAATCAATATTTGAATTTTAGTAGAGGTGAGGGGTTTCGAGGTTAAATCAATATTTGAATATTAGTAGAGGTGAGGGGTTTCAAGGTTAAATCAATATTTGAATATTAGTAGAGGTGAGGGGTTTCGAGGTTAAATCAATATTTGGTTAGTAGAGGTGAGGGGTTTCGAGGTTAAATCAATATTTGATTAGTAGAGCTGAGGGGTTTCGAGGTTAAATCAATATTTGAATATTACAAGAGGTGAGGGGTTTCGAGTTTGATTATTAATAGAGGTGAGGGGTTTCGAGGTTAAATCAATATTTGAATATTAGTAGAGGTGAGGGGTTTCGAGGTTACATCAATATTTGAATATTAGTAGAGGTGAGTGGTTTCGAGGTTAAATCAATATTTGAATATTAGTAGAGGTGAGGGGTTTCGAGGTTAAATCAATATTTGATTTTTATGAAATTTCAGAAAAGTAATATGGCGCAAGTAGCTAGATATATTATGATATTAAATTTTGAAGCACACAGCTTATCAGAACGTTTGCTGGGAGAAGTTTGGGAAGTTTTGCCCACAAATTGCTCATATAAACTAGATTTTTTGACAAGGTACATTGGAAATTGTGCAATAGTGCTCGCCAATGCAATTCAGACGTGTATAAAATATGATGGTGAAAAGTTGATTCCAAAATATAAATGCAAAACTTACATCGTTTTAAACTAAAATTCCCTAAGTAAGACAACGGGTGCTTGAGACCTTATGGGTCTCGAAGTCAATACAGCCGCTCCCTGTGTGCACCAAGCGTAGGGCACGGGTGTAGCTCAGAGTGCAGGGAAAAGGTAAGTTACGGCATTAGTCCAAATGTGGTGAGAAGATTTGATCGCAATACAGACAAATACAAAACTGATTGTCTGCAAACAAATGGTTTTCGTATTTATATACTTTAGTTACTTCTAATTTGCATATTCCGTTTTAAAAAAGTTTTCTATAATTTTCTTTACTCTCGTCCAAGTTTTAAAGCTTAATTGAAATTAAATTTGCAAACTATATGTGGCAATTGCTGCGGGAGGGTTACAAATGTAACCGATTTACTGATATTTGGTGTGAAGGCCATTTATTCAAAATGTCAAAATCCAAATCAATTTATTTTTAAAAAAGCAATTTTCCTGCATTTTGCTAATATTGTTCTGGTAGTGTATGAACAGTATATTTTTTAATATGTTTAATAGTATGAGGCTCTTTTTTCTGCGCCTTAAACTTCACATTGTTTATGTTGAATCCATCGTTGAACAGTTGGTGTCGAATTTTAGTAAGATATAATTTTTGTATATCAAACGAATTATGATTGTGTTGATTAATAATATCCGTCTTTGGATCACTAGGTTTGTCCTGTTTTCGACGCTCGGCGTTGATATTTTTGAGGTTAGCGTACAACGTATGTCGTTCTTTTTGCCGTATAAAACGTACAATAATTGAATGTGGTTCTACTTTACTCAATATAGGGTGACAGCTACTGATATGTGCTGTTGTAAGTTTTGGACAGGATTCTGGTAACACACTCTTGTTTAAAACATTTAATACATGTATTTCGAGAAGCGAATAATTATCATTCTCAAGTTGATCGATTCCATAAATTAAAAGGGTCAACTTTCTGGAGTACTGTCCTTCTACTATTAAGTGGACCATGGCACGTTTTAGTTTCACTTCGGCGTTAATTGGTGGACTCCGGTAAATCCTTGGTCATATTATCATTCTCAAGTGGATCGATTCCATAAATTAAAAGGATCAACTTTCCGGAGTACTGTCCTTCTCCTATTAAGTGGACCATGACACGTTTTAGTTTCACTTCTGCGTTAATTGGTGGACTCCAGTAAATCCTTGGTCATATTATCATTCTCAAGTGGATCGATTCCATAAATTAAAAGGTTCAACTTTTTGGAGTACTGTCCTTCTACTATTAAGTGGACCATGACACGTTTTAGTTTCATTTCGGCGGTAATTGGTGGACTCCGGTAAATCGTTGATCATATTTTCGTGCATATGCTGATCATTGGAATCTACTTTTGACCAGATGCGTTTGAGTTTCTCGCATTTTACTAAGATAAAAAATAGAATTGGCTAATTCTGAAGTAGTATTGGTATAGTTCTTAGAAATATTATTAATATTAATAATTTTGATCGCAGTGTGTTTTAATATTTTATATATAGTTATATTTCTTCTCAATCCAAATCCTGCATAACTTTACGCGCTCACTTATAAATATTGTAACGTTCGTAATAATCCTGGAAAGACGTGAAATCTGCGGTGAAGAATGTTACAACATATATTAAAAGGTACATCACCCAGAAGTGACGGGTAATTATTAAATTTAAATCTGAACTGCGTTCGTTTGTCGTATTCATTGTATTAAATATTCCTCCACTTATTTACTGTTATATCCAAAATATCAACGGTTCAATTGGAATGATTAACTTTTTTAAAACAAGATGATTGGATATATCTTCTTACAAATTTTTCGTATTCCGAATTATAGTTAATGCCCGTTATATCATTTATATATTGAATTATATGTCTAAGCTTAAAAGTAGTTATTTCATTTGTTTGAAATAATGTAAGTTCATAGAAATGAAGAAATAAATTGGTCAGTATAGGAACATAGTCGATTCCCATTGGGATACCTACTTTTTGTTGATATAGTAGATTTCCTTAACTAAAATAAGTATTGTTTATGATCCAATCTATTAATTTTAAAATTTCTGCTTCATTTGAACAATGAGGTTTACTTTTATAATTGCAGAGCCATGATCTGTAAGCGGTTTGTTGTAATATGTTTATGGTGTGATGGTCTAAAACGATGCACAAAATTTTTAAAATTTTTACTTCATTTAAACAATGAGGTTTATTTTTATAATTGCACCGTCGTGCTATGTTAGCGGTTTGCGGTAGTATATTTATGGTGTGATGTTCCAAAACGATGCATAAAAGTTTTAAATTTTTACTTCATTTAAACAATGAAGTTTAATTTTATAATTGCACCGTCGTGCTCTATTAGCGGTTTGTTGTAATATATTTATGGTGCGATGTTCTAAAACGATACATAAAAGTTTTAAATTTTTGACTTCATTTAAACAATGAGGTTTACTTTTATAATTGCACCGTCATGCTCTAATACAATTAAACTTATCAAGGATCGGAGCATTGCTCTTAATTATCCAGTAAGCATTTAATTTGTAATATTGACGTACTGTAAACAAGTAATTATTTAATCTACTATTTATTAAGGATACAATAAAATTTGATTCACGCGAAACAGTTTTTGTTGCAGCTGTTGGATAAGGAATGATTGTTATAAAACTGATTGGGTTCTTAAGTGATTTGGGCAACATATGAATGTAAGGTAACTTGCAAAGTGTTGAATTTACATGTATCCCCATCGGAGAAGGCTTTTCGATCTGCTTATGCGATATATCAGTTTCGATTACAGCTTATCTCTGAATACATTTTAGTCAAAGAGCTGCTTTCATGTTCCTTGAATCACATTATATATAAAAATTTACATATAAAGCGAAAGGTTTGACTAAGTTTGTCTACAGTTGTGATTACAATGTCCAACTGTAAATTGTTTTACTCGGTTAAAAGTCTCTTCAGATAAAACATTACCTGGTTGTTTATCTTTGGAGTTTTAATGGTTGGTGTTGTATTTCATTATTTCCAAGCATTTCTTCCATATCTGATGTGTCAGTTGTTCTGTAAATGTGATTCTTTAATAGAGCTTTGATAATTGTGAGCCATGGTGTAAAATAATATTCATATTTATTAAATTCCAAAAAAATTTTCTCATCGTATTTACCAACTAAATATTACTGAGATTACTAAGAGCATTTGTATTTGAAACGGGTTTTGGCGTGAGCGATTTTGGACCATTACTTAGAAGTTGACGGAGTTCGTTATTACTAAAAATATTGAAATCTGTAGTAACGATATACGCAAGACATACGTCCTTATACTTAGAACCACTACAGTTGCAAATATTATTTTCAATTTGAGTGATATCGTAGGTGGTATTTTGTATTTCTACAATTGAAAATCAAAATTCCTTTCGACTTATCCACTTTATAACAAACTGCGAATTTTCAAATTAAAATTGGCGGAGCGTAAATTGGAAATGGAACTGAGGCTCCAAAACCTGAAACATCGAACGAACTTTTGTTGACTGATTTGCCCGACCACCCACAGGTAGTTCTGTCAGAGAGCATCAAAAAGGATCCCTTACGATAAATCTTAAAAATGTATTGATTTCTACGTATGACATTTTACTTCAGTCTTTTCGACCGTGCCTGTATGTAGCATGAAATTTAAATTATACAAAACAGTGCATGTTTAATAATAACATAGCAATATAGTAGTAATAACAATAATGATAATAGTAATAATAATAACATAGGCGTAACATTTAACTGTACGAATACGTTCGTTAGTTGTCAGTGATTTATTTTCTGGCGTTCTGTTTCCATATGCTCTATGAAATATAAGTCATTATAGTCATTTTTGTTGGAGAAACAATGTATCTAATAATAATCATAATAAAGCTATATCATTACAAATATTATATCTACCTACATATGGTTTATTTCCGTTTAATAGTTATTTCTATATGTTAGAAATTTTCAGATAGCTCCAAGGCTCAGGCTGATTCCTCAGCATGATCGCAATGTTCCGTGGACTTACGTTGATTTTACCAAATTTGTGTTACTGAAAAGCCATTGTTTCGCAGTGTCAAATTAGAACTGGTACAGTGTGCTTTAATAGTAGCCTCAAAAATACACCGGCACCTTTTTGCCTTTTATGTAGTTGTACTCCAGCAATTATATACATGGGCTCATGACATTTACACACATAATGAGATTGACAGAACATTATTTTTACACGATTTATCAGTTATACTTAAATATAGTTATGATATAATACTTTTAATTTAAAGTTTACATGCTTCGGAATAGTATAACGTATTGTTCATTATTTAAAGAACTGGTACTTCGCCGGTTCAGCGCAAAAATTAGCCAGGACAAATTAAATAAGACGGAGTCTGGAATTTTGTGAGAAGCTAAGAACACGCATCTACGTCATACCATTTGAAGCATCACATTTCCACGTTGCAACCCCTGGCGCTGGTCCTACTTGATTCATCCCACGCAAATACGATTGTTATATTGCGTTCAGCAATTTCAAATCCTAAAGATCTATTCTGGCGCCCTGCATACAACTAAATTGGAAATCTCATTTTTTACTGTCTCTGGTCCAAAATTCAGCATTTAAAAACTTACAGCGTAGCAAAGGGTTAGCGACTTGCACGGGACGGGTTATAAATAATGAAACCAACGTGTTTACAGGAGTCTACATCCCTTAGTGGTTCCGCACAACTGCACTCTCCCCACATGCAGTGTAAATTTAGCAATAATATGCAAAAATAGGGTGAAAATTAACAAACAACGGGGTAAAATCGGTAAAAAATAGGAGCTATTAGGAAAAATCTATCGCAAATTGGCAAAATTGATGAATTTTTTCCAAAAACATTTGAGTTCCAAAAAATTTCAGAAATTTCACCTCTGGATTACCCTCACCACCAGATATTTCTCTTTTTCCACGTTTCGACCAGTCTCCTTTGAAGAGTCGATTGCATTTTTGACGCCAACGTTGTGTGAAAATTTTTTAAACAGTTTTAAATCGCCTGAGAAAAGCTTATGGTTAATATCATACCAGAAAGCAATGCCAATTATACAGGTGTTGGAAACTCACAAAGGTTTAGTACGTTACATTGTGATGCTCCAGATGCAATCTTGTGAGAATTACATCATGTAATGTTTAACTACTCTGAAAGAAGTACCGACAAAAGAAACGCAGTTATCCGTTGTAAAGACGAGCCTCCAATTCCTTTTATTGAGGCTTTGTCCAGAGGTCTGTCATGTAAATTTAAACTACATGTAATTTTATTTGATTATTTCTATTTTTGTTCCAACAATTTAATTGCTCATCCAGATTTGGTTGTTTTTCAGACAATTTAAAACATCTGATTTTACCGATAGCACTGTCTTACTTTGTACTACTTATATAGCTAGTATCCTTAATTTTGCATTCGAATTGTAGACCGATATACCGATATATATAATTTGCGATACTTAACTATATATACCCAATAAAATTTCATACTGCTGAGAAATAATATTGCCCCACCATCTCGAGGAGTTTTTCAACAAATCCAATGTTCTATATAGTTGTAATTTTAATATATTGCTGAAATGAACCAGCTTTGAAAGCGCATAAGCAATAATAACTAGAATTCATAAATTGACAAAGCATTTATTATATTATATTGCTGTCCACTTCGTATGAACGATTTATTGATTAAATCCTGTTTTACTGTTCGAACTCGTTATTAAATTGTTTTCCTTATTCTGATGCGAGTAATCTAATGTTTGCGGCGCCGTTTCATTCCTAAAGATTCTATTGTTACGGCAGCATAATTTTGAATTAGAAATAATTTTGACAATTGCTGTAATTAACTAAAAATTGACTTTAAAAAAAAATGAAAATATATAAACTTAATTTGCAAACATTGTACAAGCGGACATCGTTAAAACATTAATAATTTTGTCACCGTGGCTTTAGCGTGAGTCAATATTTTGATCGAAAAACATGATGCAAAAGCATGCTTATGTGCGATGTGCTTCTTGCTCCAACTACTTCACGTGTCGAATCAACGTCACAGCTAAATAACTATAGTCGAGATAATAAATTTAACGCCAATAAGCGTACTAAGCACATTAATACAACCAATATCAATAACAGTAATTGTCATTATACTAAGAAAATCGGTATTTCGGAAAGTGTTTGTTTGTCGTGCCTCCATATATCAACGTTATCATCATCATACGACCGTTCACCTCAGCTGGAACTACAATCTAGTTCAACTTTGAACAGCAGTAACAGCAGTCCGAACGACGATAACTACTACTACGATCATAGTCCAAACAAAAACGTCACTTTATCGTCAATTATAGGCGGCCATCACCGGTCACCGATTAGGCACCTTTTTAGTTCCATTAAGTAAGTTATTGTTTTGTACAAATTGTTGCCTGGATTAAAGAAACAATTACTTAGCTTGAGTTGTAAATTTTGAAGGCCGTATATACTTTAGCTTAGAGAGTTAACTACGTAGTGCAGGAAAAATCATCGATTAATTTACAATTATAAGTGGCCATCACCTGTCACTGATTAGGCGCCATTTTGTTCCATTAGGTAGGATATTGTTTGTATAAATTGTTACCTGGCTTTTTAGTTCCATTAAGTAAGTTATTGTTTTGTACAAATTGTTGCCTGGATTAAAGAAACGATTACTTAGCTTGAGTTGTAAATTTTGAAGGCTGTATATACTTTAGCTTAGAGAGATAACTACGTAGTGCAGGAAAAATCATCGATTAATTTACAATTATAAGTGGCCATCACCTGTCACCGATTAGGCACCATTTTGATCCATCAGGTAGGATATTGTTTGTATAAATTGTTACCTGGCTTTTTAGTTCCATTAAGTAAGTTATTGTTTTGTACAAATTGTTGCCTGGATTAAAGAAACAATTACTTAGCTTGAGTCGTAAATTTTGAAGGCTGTATATACTTTAGCTTAGAGAGATAACTACGTAGTGCAGGAAAAATCATCGATTAATTTACAATTATAAGTCGCCATCACCTGTCACCGATTAGGCACCATTTTGATCCATCAGGTAGGATATTGTTTGTATAAATTGTTACCTGGCTTTTTAGTTCCATTAAGTAAGTTATTGTTTTGTACAAATTGTTGCCTAGATTAAAGAAACAATTACTTAGCTTGAGTTGTAAATTTTGAAGGCTGTATATACTTTAGCTTAGAGAGATAACTACGTAGTGCAGGAAAAATCATCGATTAATTTACAATTATAAGTGGCAATCACCTGTCACCGATTAGGCACCATTTTGATCCATCAGGTAGGATATTGTTTGTATAAATTGTTACCTGGCTTTTTAGTTCCATTAATTAAGTTATTGTTTTGTACAAAATTGTTGCCTGTATTAAAGAAACAATTACTTAACTTGAGTTGTAAATTTTGAAGGCTGTATATACTTTAGCATAGATAGATAACTACGTAGTGCAAAAAATCATCGATTAATTTACAATTATAAGTGGCCATCACCTGTCACTGATTAGGCACCATTTTGTTCCATTAGGTAGGATATTGTTTGTATAAATTGTTGCCTGGCTTGAAGATATGTAAATGTATAAATTGTTGCCTGGCTTGAAGATATGTAAATAATAGTTGTAAGTACAGGCAACTATGCAAACAAAAACATTTGTGTGCACAGTGTCGACAACTTCACACCAGTGTGGTAACACGAATTTGAATGAGTTACAGAGGAAAGGTGCAAATCGATGAATGCACGGGTGACGGGTGTCTTCGCTACTTTTAACATAGTCTGTTGAGCTTTTACAGATTTGTAAGCACAGCTTAACCTGTATTATACCTTATGTTTACAATTGCGTATACTCAATATTTGGTTTAAAAATTTCGAAAGCTGTAACTTTTCATCGCAAAAATAAGTTTCGTTTAAAACTATTCGACTATTGCACATTCAGGTACAGGTTAAAATGTACGCCTCCGCAACTAAAACTAAATCCTAGGTCTTTTCTTCATCATTGCCCGAGGTGTGTGGTATTGTTGAACAAAATGATTGCATTTTTACAAAATAGCCAATTTTATATCTTTAAACATTTGCAAGACAACATAAGCACTGTCTAGTTGCTA
The DNA here is from genome assembly GCA_030248225.1 of Trileptium ribeirensis. Taxonomy (NCBI): domain Eukaryota; kingdom Metazoa; phylum Nematoda; class Enoplea; order Enoplida; family Thoracostomopsidae; genus Trileptium; species Trileptium ribeirensis. The sequence continues at coordinate 9,877 of JASANE010004939.1, read as the reverse complement.
AGTTAGTGAAAGTCATTGCGATTTTTTGTCGAAATAACTACTACAGCAGCATATTGTATCGACAAGGAGCGGTATTTAATAATATAGGTTAAATTTATAAACTTATCACATTTTAACAATAAGGCTTAAATGATAGTGAATATGGTATATAGTTCTTTTTCTAACCAATAGAATTAGGTATAATATAAATTTATTTAATGGAATTTTATAATTCGTGGCGTATGTTTCTATTTTTATATGCCACATGCATAGCTTTCAGTATTTGCCTATAATTAGCTGATTTGAAATCAAAGTATTGCAGCTGGCGAAAGCAATGTTTAAATTACACGTCTATCCGCTATCAATGAAGATTGCAGTTCACCCGCGTTGGATTAACCCTATGACACATGAATTAATCAGTAGTTCGTGCAATGTTGAAGAAATTTTTGCCGCTGCGGCGATTGAATCAGGGTCGTTTAGTTTGGAGCCTCGTACGCTAGCCACTATGCTGTCACTAAGCTTCAGGAAGCGAGGGAATAATGACACTCGTGGAAACGAGGGGAACCAGGTCGTCTGCGGGAGGGGGTCATCATGAGGGGATAAGTTTTTGAAAGTTTTTGGGACCCAAATTTTCAAATTTTTTTGGCAATCATTGTATTTTCCTATAGGTTTTGCAAATTTACCCCAATTGGTTCCAATTTTACCCGATTGTTCCAATTTCACCTTATTTATGCATATTTATGCCAAAATTTTCTACGGGCCTTGCGTGTGGGGGCAGGGAGTCGTGTGCGGAGCCTCAGGGGATCAGACTACCTCCTAGGCAGTTGTCGGCGAGGCCCTGTGGGTAGTATGAGTGTCCGGGGAAGGGGATAATCCACATTTTTGCCTATGTATGATCATGTACGATCTTGAGGCGACTTTGAGAAGTTCAGAGATGACATAGATTTTAAAATAGTAAAGAGGTTAGTTTAAATTTCTCTAACAAAAGAGAAGCTCTTCTAAAAATTCTGGGACGTCCGAATTTTCTTGAAGGAACATTGAGAAATTATAAGGTGACATAAATTTTCAATTATTGAAGCAGATGGTTTAAATTGTTTGGATAAAAAGCGATCTTTTGTAACCTTTGGAGCGTCAGGGTTATTCTGAAGCTATACTGAGGAGTTAGAAGGTGAATTTCATCAATGATAAGAGCAAAAATTTTGAGGCTCACTCTGTTCTGCGTGTCGATATGCATTTGGTGATATTGTTAAATAGAATAGGGAGCAGTTAAGTAGGTACTTGGTAATAAATAGTAAGGATGTTTTATTTTCTATTTTTAGATGTTCACTTCGTTTCATTGTGATACTGTTTCTAATGGTAAGTGTTGCCTAATTATATTTTTAATTCATACACTAAATATATGATTGCGTTATGCTCTTGTATTTCATGCTAACAAAGCTTGTGAGTCAGCGCTGAATTTCACCTGGTTAAAATCCTGGAATAGTAGATTAGTTCACTGCTGATGGCGATTCACAAACTTTGTTGACATGAAAGAAAGGTTATATGATTTTAGTAAGTTTCAACAAAGAATGTTGTATTGATATACCAAGTATGAATTTTTAGTAGTGAATGTTAGCATGTTAACATATAAATATTGTTTTTAGCAATACATAAATATCTGGATTTGTTCTATTATTTGATTATGACTAGCGTATTTCACCTTCATTATACATACGGAAAATTATATACGAGGACCGAAGCTATATTGCTGATAGTACCTTTGGGTATTTTCTTTTTTCTCCACCCCTATGCCGAAATTGGTAATTTTTGAAGATAAAGCGTTAATTTTGGCACCGTTCGACTCAACTGGAGAGCTGGTTTTGAAAATATCCATTTGGGTCACTTTCATAATAAAAGTATTTTTGGCTTTTTTGAGTTCCCAAAGATAAAATCAGCGCAACAGGTGCACGGGCCAACGACTTAGGCAAAGGTTTAGCCTTAGAATTTCACATAAATGGCACTAACTCCTAAACCATTCTACTAATACCAATAATAACGATATCATTGATTTTATCACCAATTTTATGAATTTTACCATTTTGTGGTAAAATCAGTTGAATCGGATCACGATTTAACGCCATTTATGTGAAATTCTAGGCCTAAGACTAACCTGTAACTTAGCCTAACACATTAATCCATGAACCGATTACGCTGACTTTAGTACCATTCGACTCAGTTCGCCACTGCGGTTTGAGCAAAATATAAATGATTCATTTATCGAGAAAGCATTTTTTCGAAACCTTAGTACAAAGGCGGGCAATATTAGGAACCCAAAATATCGAAAGCAATTTTTGTAATAAAAGTGAAGGAAATGGGTATATATTTCATGAACAAGATTGTCGAGCTATGTCGAACAATGCCAAAATTATCAATGTATCTTCGAAATTGAGCAATTTCGGCCTCGGGCTAAAGTCAACTTTTAGGGATAAATTTAGGTTTCATTTATCATTTAGCTTTCAAATATCATCCACGTTTTAATATCGGCCCGTTAACATTATTGTTGTCACCTTGGTCAGCCGAAATTGGTACTGAAACTTTTGTAGGGGTGGTAGTGATGCTATGGTTTGAATATCTGTATTCGCGCAAGTATGTGGGTAGCCATCGTGTAGTACGACCAAGATCTGTATTTACCGAAATAGTATTAATAATAATAAGAAAAATGTATGACACATTTGATATTCTGATAGACAGCAAGAAAAATTCGAAGTGAGTGTAACTTCTTTCAAAATGCATTACAATCTTCTTTTGGCAATAATAATATTAAAATTTACATCTGCAGATGAAAATATATGTGAAGGAGTTATATAGTTTTCCTTCAATACGTTTGCGAGCGTTTTGGCCACCCCAAAACATCATCAGTGTTATCGGTATGAAAAATCTTAACGGCGTTGAAATGAAGTGGAGAAATTTATTTAAAATATGTCGCATTTCATTATGTTAATAGATTGTGCCGGGGGAGGGTTATATATTTATGACACTCGACAAGGGAAACATTTCTACACTTTATGGACCTTATGGACTTTATAGATATTACAGTGCTGGGGCGGGGGTCGATCGACCTGTAGCCCCCCTGCCATCCTCAGAGTATGTATTATTGTAGACGTAAGCAGGGCGTAGCTACACATATATTGTCTTCGAAGTCATAACCCGAGAACATGTTTTGCTACAGTTCTGCAAGGAACACATGCCAATGATTTCTTCCATCGTAGAAATAGTGTTTCAGACAGTTTGTTGGGACTGTTTCAAAAAAAGTTCAATAAATTTTAGATGGTCATTGCGTGTAAGTTATCGAGTGCAATCCACGAGACTAAATTCATGTCCGTATATTCAGAGATTCGTTTTATAATGTTTTCTTCAAGAGCGTCGCTACACGAGAATCTTGGGGAAAGGGCCCTTGTAGTTTTGCTTGGTGCCACACGTTTTCCAACTACAAAATTTTTTTAACTTGCAAGCGCCAGAGCAATTCGTTCCATTAATTCGAGTAATGTGTGGTTGCACTAAAGCTAAAATTTTCTGCCGGCGTCCTCAGTTTGATTTCAACCTGGACGAAATACGAATACAAAATAATTAAGAAACGAATTTTCGGTGCAAAAACAGTTTTAGTACAAATTTTAGTGTGGTCCATGAAGAACACAATCAATTTAAAGAGATACATTGCACAAAGTCCTCCACTGATAGTTTTAGTGCAAATGCTAGCGTCATTCATGAGGAACAAACTCAACCTAGAGAAATACATTGCGTATAGTACTCCGTTAACAGTTTTAGTACAAACGTTAGTGTCATCCATAAGGCACATACTCAGCATATACAGATACATTGCACATAGTCCTACGTTTTTTGCCAAACGTAAGTCTCAATATCCAAGAATATTAAACAATTTGTGGGATTTTATTTTGAATCTACTGTGCTCAAGGACGCACAGAGCTTCTGAGTAAGGGAATGGTTAAGACCGTAACAATGCTTGCTAACTTTGTACTACTCATTAGTGACACCAACCAAGTAGGAATGTAAGTTAGTGACTGGCTGGGTACTCGACAAATAGCTGGATGTTGGTTTATTATTTTAGGGTCACTGGTCGCGCACTTTAGGCTTTTCTTAGATGACTTTATATAGCTATAGTTATGTTTAAATGTAACCCAATAACAGTTACATTGCTATTGCAAACACGAGTATAAACAATTACGTTCTGAGAAATTTATTATCAGGGCTTAGTAAAGTGACCATTGGAATATTTAGCAAATTTCGTGTCGTTTGTGTGTACTTGTGTTATAAACATTCCAAATAACAGTTTGTAATAAACTCTGTCGTATAACGTTAAAGGAATTACCGTCAGTGGAGAGGTGTGAAGGTGTCGCACAGCGCAATAATAATTGCTAAAATATCACATGCATAGGTCGTAAGTTGAAAAATGCGTGCAGTATGTATGTAGTTAGTTAATATGTACAAAATAGAACATAACGCATAAAATATAACAAATATATAATATTATGTTCTATGTATCATAACTCAGCGCAAAGTAAAGTTTGTTTGTGTTCTTCTTCATAAAATACTTATATATTGTCATCAGACAGACAGAAATCTACTTAAAATACATATTTCACTAGTTTTATTACCCTAAAACCCAACAGTTTATTTCAAAATTGTGAGAAAAATGAAAACACCCCCATAAATTGATATCGCAATTTATTACCACCGTCATATTAATAGCAAAATTACTGATCATTGTATTGGGCATCTTAAACGGTGGTTTATAAGATGGACCTTAACTAACCTTTCTACTGCACACTTCATAAAAAACGCAAATAATTCGCTATATTTTGAGAAATAGTTAAAACTAAGGTCTTAGCAAACATGATACAAAAAGCCAACTTAAATAAGAATAGCGGCGCAGCAAGCGAAGGGGGCGGCCCGCCACCCCTGCAATTTTTATCTCGGGCCCCCTTATGTTTGAGTATGAGTGCGTACCGGAATTATTAATAGCATGATGGGCCTTTGAGTAAAGAAGCAGATAATGAGAATAACTCAGCTGTAAATGTGTAGGTCCTAACGCACATCCGTAGCTCAGAATATTACTGCGACGTCCAAAACAATCCTGTGCCTGCCAAAATAGAACAAATGTTAATTTAACTTTCGTATAGTTTGATTACGGAACCGACAATGACTAATTTTTTTTAATTTAGTGCATGCGATTGCAACGAATGGCAACAAATAATAGCCTCCTGTAGAAAAAATTTGCCAGCACAGTATCGTACATATCCCCTTTTGAGTAGTACACAAGGAAATGATTGCTATAACATGGAATGCCGAATATTATATGAATCGTAATAGCAAATTCGAGATGCCAAATGTCAAAATGATGAACTTTGGTTTTACTCAACAATTTCTGTAAGTTTTTACTAAAACGTTAAACACAAAATTTCATTGGAATAATAATTGCAACAATCAATGTGTTATAAATAAGTGACATAAGCTTTATCTGTTTCAGTAAAAATTTCTAAATTAGTATTCCTGAATTATTCGGAAATTGTTGGTGGTGTACTTTTTTGGTAAATGTTGCCATAAATTTAAATAATTGATATTCTGTTGTGCCATGATAACAAAATTTGACATAACTAATTCGCAAATTCTTAAAAATCATATTTTATAGTGAATTATAGCAATAAATTTATACAGTTTATAGTGCTTATCATGAGGCTTCTGTTGATCATACAATTACATGAATACATAGTTCATGAACTAAACTATGAAATTCTGCGGTGCTGTAAACGTCTTAAAATAGTAATGGATTCGTGATAGCTTTGTTTAGGTAAATACAAGCTTGTCGTGAACCATTTGAGTATTTGTCAAATTTTATAAATGAAGTGATAAACAAATTCTGTTAATATATTCGAATTAGCCACATTTTCCAGGCATTGCCGAGCGTATCTGGAATTTTGAACGAAACAAATTGCCGCGGTGCTACTACTCAATCGGAAACGAAACATTGGTTGTACCGAAACGATACCAATCAATGGACTCGATACACAAAGTTTTACAGTAGGTGCTCTGGTAATTTCCTCGAAATGTATATGAAGACCGTTGATGCTCGCGGCTACAAGCACAGTCCTTTGGGTAAGTGATTTTTTTACTTTTTGGTATAGCGGGCTATATATTTTACTCAAAGATGATTTAAAGAACTTTAGAGCCCAAATTCTCTCACTTACAGTTGCAAATACCCGAAATGTGTCATAGTTGAATTACTATGGAGATATCTTACAATCTGCAATATTTACTGATTGGAAACTAGTTATTTTAAATCTATCTGAGCCGAACATGGTGGGAATTGATCTTTTTCATTGAAATAAAATTTAAATCCGCATTGGGTTTTCATTAAAAACGCATTGAAGATTTTGTCTGCCACGCGTCCGCTCTTTATACACGAAACAAATTTAGTAAATACATTGTTCAGCCGTTGTGCAGTTTGAGTTGAGACACCAACACTAAAGGGGTTGTTAATAGAAGCGTTTCAACAGAGTTACAGTAGTTATGGCGACCAGTTAGGGGTCTGGGTGAAAATCAAACGCTATGCCGTTCTCTGTATACCAAGCGTAACTTTAAGCTTCATATTTTGTTCAAGTGAAGCTTTTGATTTAGTTTAAACCATATTTCTGTTGGCTGACACTCCCGCCGATAATTAGATTAGTTATTATAAAAAGTTGTCATATATTCAACGCATACTGTCCATACATGCTCATAAAGTGATAGGGATTATCCACCATTGGCGCTAAGCGCCCCCCTCCCCGTTGCAAATGGTCCAACTTGCCCTCCCCTCATCGCACCCACTCCACTGATACTTCAGGCCGTGAGCATGTATGATGTTATCTATATGCTGCCGCGCTGCCAAAAAACCTTTCACTAGTTCTGCGGACCGCTTTGTATTCCAATAGACCACTAAGAACACAAACAGCTTGAATAACATTGCATGATCTCATCACGTTGATGGAAAAACACAAATATCTCCAAGATCTATTGAATAAACTGTTTTGTGTATAATCATATAAAGTGCACGGAAGGTTTCCTGAAACTTTATGTCTTTAATGTTTAAAAATGCAATGAATAGAAATCGTCCACTAGGCATGTCGTGTTTTCAAACACATTAAATACAAACTGTTAGAAGTGAATTCTCTGAAATCTAACTGATATTGCGCTTGTACGTAAGTCATACTGACCGAAAATCGTGCTGGTTACGCGGATCTCATTCGGAAACAACCGTTTCCATCTCTGTTGCAACTGCACCTGGATCGCATATCAGATAGCTCGTGGGTCATTGTTCTCTTATTTATCATGGATCACGTATTTAGGAGAAGTGTCGTGTTTCTACGTTGGACTATATTTTATCTTTTGACGATTACTTTGGGAAGATTGGATGTCTTAGAAACATAAAGCTGAAGCTCATCAAATGACATGTCAAATGACATGTGGTTTAAAACGTTTGCAAAAACATTATAAAGAATTATTTTGTTAGTTCTAGTTTTTAACAAGTTAGATATCATCTCTGCAGGAGCGCTTATCGCGGTAACATATTTTTTTGTGTATTTCAGTGCTGATGCGAGTAACAACGGCAGCATATGGAAGCATGATTCGCATCCAGAGCGCTGCTTTTAGGAAATACCTCTGCTTTAACCGACGAAAACGACTAACGCAGAGAGTAAGAGCTACACTTTTATTAAAAGTTTTTAATTAAAAAATTATAATTATATCATATATGTCCAATGCGATTCGGTTCAGCAGTTGGGGTAGACGCTAAGGGCAGGTCCTGGAGAGGGAATTTTCTAAATTCTCAGGAAGTCATAATTGTTCTCAATTGCACTAAAATTTTTCTAAATTTTTGACAGACTCAAAACCTTCACATGCTGGGACCTTTGTATTGCATTAACGTAGCATAAGTGGTGGTGGCATGACATTTGCACGTTTTACCAAGTGCTACATAATAGGTTGCAATAGTTCATACTATATATTTACTGTGTAGCATATCCAGATCATATCGCTCAAATTATTTCTTAGCGTGTCAAACTGTTTCGACTTAAAATCCAACTAAAAGTCAGTGTGTCAGTGCGTAAGCCATTTAATCTGGTTGATTGAAATATTAGCAATAATGGTATGCTTTTTTAAAAAAATTTTACCCGCGCTGAGCAAAAGATTAAGTCAGGTATAGTTTTCAGCGAATTCGTTTAATTTTTACAATAAGTGAATGATCTGAAACATTGAAAGAGTTGTAGGTCAAAATATCGCAATACATACATTGATACTGTAATAATATTTTATATATCTAGAAAATCAAAATGTTTCTCAAAAAAATCCCTTAGATATAAAACATTACAGCGACTCAAATATTATTCATCTGCAATATTTAATTTTTCGTAAAAATTTAGACAAATTTTGGAGTATAAATTGTGTTTATTGCTTTTTAGATTCGTGGCAACCATGCGCGTTGTGTTTGGATCGAGCGTATCGACACAATGTCTGGCTACACGATGCTTGAATCTGCATGGCTGCCAGGACTATATCTTGGATTTAACCATCGTGGTCGATTCTTATCGCCGAAGAAATTGTTGGAAAATTTTTCGTGCTTTCAGTTTCTAAAAATTGACTGCTTGGATTTTGTCGAAGAGTTTGAGGTAAATTATCGGCGCCGAAAATCCAATATTGCCGCGTCACTCAGCCTCAGTCACCACCGGCAAACGCAATTCTCACCACTAGCAATCCGTGGACTGCACAGCCGACATCGGCAATCACAGCACCTGGCCGAACACAATTTGTCTCAGTCTTCTTCTCATTCGACAACTCGATCAAAGAACAACGACGTTGATAGCGCTTCAAGCAAGGACGAATATCTTCAGATATCATACAATATTATATCTGGAGACACAACTAAACGATACGACGGAAGTTCCTATAACACTGGTGCTTATAACGCTCAAAAACAGCAACGAAGGCTTCGTCATCACGATGAATCAAGAAATAACCTCGCGCAGGGCTAAATACTTTAGCTGCGACACAGGACAATAAAAGACAGGAAAATTCAAGACACGAGACTACAAAGACGGACTATAAAATATATAGGTATATTAGTTATAAAGTTGTAATCCGTTACTGTGATTCCAGTTTATGCCAGTTCGCCTAAGGGAAAAATTACAAACCATGCAAACCGCGATTTAAAATTGTGCTGCAGTTCTAATAAATTTAATTATGTTTGCTGTCAGGTGGTGGTTGCCGAGTATGTATTTGCTGTTACATTTATAAAAAGCTACAATTTTGGTATTGACATATCATGACGAAACCATTTTTGATTTGCACCCACAATATATAATTGCTGAATTTCTGTTACACGATACGACTTATAAAAGAAAGCTACAATTACCACGTTAGTGTGTCCGACACATACCATTTTTCGGTTGCACCTATTATAATTGCTGTCATAAGACGCGATCTATATAAACGCACAATTCCGGTACTGATGCGCTCGACAATTCATGTGCTTGATTCCACAATTCAACTGATGAAGTCGACACAACCCATTTTATAGGTTGCAGCAATAACTATAATTGCTATATTGATGCTATCCAATACTGTTTATAAGAAGCTACAGTTGTAGTGTAGATGCGCCCTGCGCAAACTATTTTTCTGTACATAAAGGTACAGACCAATTATTAATGCTGCATTTCGTTGTGTACTACTGCTGGGATGCGGATAACTTCAATCGACAATGGACAATGCTTATGGTAACGCCGGTTAAGCTGCAAGCAGCGATTGACGATGTTAAGTTTTGTTGGTTTTTTTACTAATTTAATCATCACTTATTCTAACTCGTAAAATGTGA
>JASANE010004938.1:0-20304 GCA_030248225.1 Trileptium ribeirensis | reverse complement strand
TTGAAGTACTTAGTTGTATTCTTGGCTAATATAAATTGCCTTAAGCATCAGCCAGTGCCCTTGTAAACTTTGTAAGTCAGTCTGCGTTGAAGTAAAGTAACATATCCATAAACAGCCAGAAACTGCGTTCTTGGAAACAAACTATGTATAGAAGCTGTGCAAACAGTATCGCAGTTTATCTCATGTATAGCATTCGGATCAGAAAATCAATCATCATAATCTAACTGAGGAACACTGGTTGCCCAACACTAGCCTGAACGATGTCACTGGCCAACGAAAGACCCGGTGTCACAGGCCAATTCCTCCTACCCTCCAGACCAATTCCTCTCCCAGGCTAATTCCTCCTCGGGAGTAATCGGTTATGTTGAAACCTGAAAAATTAGTTGGTCAAAATGAAACTATAAGAACAACAAAAATAAACAAAAGCAAGACACAACTGTAATGTGAAACTAGTTTACACACAGCAGCCGTGCAGGTTATAGTTTAAATAACTATGATTGACGAACAAATCATAATAATTAGCGTTCTTATGATCTAAATAAATGGCTTGACCATAATGTGCATCACTTTCAGCCATTTTTTGACTTCTTGACTGTCCCTGCTTGTTTTTCAGAAAGTATATATGGTAGTGGACAAGAAACACGCTGCAAAGAGTATTTCACACTCTGTGGCAAATGTGCTATTTTGGTCCATTTTAGTCTCGTCGACGTATTCCTTGGCCCACTGTCCCAAAAAACTCTTCAACGTATTTTGGAGCTCATTAGTCATGAATGCGATGAGTTGGTCTCTGAAATGTTTGTGGCGTTTTTGAGTTACAAAAATGAAACTGACTGCATGGAAAGAGCAATTACCAACTCCTGTGATAGGATCAACCTTTTTCGGAGCTGTCGCACATTCATGTGGCTGCCCACAGCTGTGATATTTCTCCACTGGCTGGCCGAACAACTAATATGTAGATATGACCATTATCGCTTTGGGGCATGCTCACCAGATCAACCTTTACGTGATGCCAGACAGACAGATGTTAACATTTTGGTCAAATGGGAGTTGGTTGATGAATATTGTTCCGGCTATTTCTGTTGTGGTTATTCTCTGACAGACACCAAAACAAGGAGAGGTATGCATAGACACGTGTTAACACATACACACATGGACACCAAGGAGTAACAGCAATTGCGGTTCCGGTTCCACCAAATTCGGGTTCCAGTGCCGGCCAATTTTTGCTGGAATTGAAGTTCCGGTTTCCCCAATTTTAGATATTTTAGGTAAATTTTTTCTCTTTCCATGCCAAAATTAACAAACAAACTAAACCGTATGTACAGCAATATAAATACTTTGTCCTGTTTGCATAACATAACAAAATATTGTCTCTTTTTATGTTTACATTGTACCTTTGATTAGTTGCAAGTTCCCAACAGCCTTTTCTACATGCTGGGTTCATATTCGGGTTCCAAATTCAGCATATGAGCATTAGTTACAAACACACATAGGCAAAAATGCACCCTTGGCAGTACATTAAAACCCAATGGCTGTAAATTTTTGATACATAAGTGACTTCTCCGCACAAATGTGCAAAAGCAAGGGCTTACATGCTAAGTTGAAGCAAGTACCGAGAAAACGCCAAATTTTGTGACAACTGCGTAATCTGTCTTTTTCAATAATATATCTACTACACACGCGACAATGTAATATATACACGGGTTTTGATCCAGAATCCAGACTTTTTCACAGCCCGACTGAACGTAATAACATGGGCTTATTTAGAAACAGTCACGTATTTTTTGTTTCGCGCTGCAGGTCGATAAATTTGCGGTTACATAATAGTATACTGAAAATAGGCTTACATGAAATTTAAAAGAAGCTTTTTGATTTTTGCACCACCATAATATTCTTTTAAAATTCAAAGAACTGTTCTTTGAAGCTTCAAAGGTAACTTTTTGAAATTTGAAGGAATTCTTTCTTCCATTCTTTGAATTTTAAATGAATGTCTGCTGCCGCAAAAATCAAAGAAACTTGTTTTATATTTTATGGAAAATATTTTGAGTGTAGGATTTGTAATGTACTTATGTAGGAATTGTTCATTTTAACGTTACATTGACAAAACAACATTAGGGGGAAACATTAGAAATTGATAAATTAAGCTTTCTAGAAATTATTTTAAGAATAAATTCCACGATCCAGGGCCCAGTACTTAACGATTTGGCTGCTTTCCGTGTACGTACAATTGCATTCATTTTAACCAGCTATTCCAACAATCTGTAGACTCAGTATAATCCTCAACGTACAACCAAGAGTGCATTACGGAAGAGTATGACACTTCATGCACTCACATGTTAGCCCGTCTTTGATGATACGGGTGTTTTCGGTCTGACCCCCCATTCTGGGGGGTAGCTCGGATCCCGCCAGTTTTTTGGGGGTAGGTCGGAGCCCCCAATTTCTGGGTTAGTCGGTTTATAGGTATCCGACATCCCCCTCCCCCAAAAAAACTGGGGGGGGGGGGTCAGGCCTGAAACGCCTGTATCATCAAACACGGGCTAATATCTGAGTGCAGGACAGTGTCATACTCTTCCCTAATGCAATATTGCTTGTACTAATTTTCGCACAGGCGCTTGCACACTTTTGTCAACCAGAGCTAAGGTATCGTGTCACATATGCAATTTCAGTGTCCGATTTATTACAATACCTAAGCGACGTCTGTACTGCCATCCGAATAATTTAATAAATGTGGTTCATACTCTGCAGCAATCCGGAGAACAGAAATTAGATTGCCGTGTCGCGTGAATTCTTGTTCATTTCATGGATAATCATGATACTACTAACTCTCAAAATCCAATTCCATGAATTCGAAACTGGGGAAGGGTCACAGGCCGAAAACGCCCGTATCATCAAACACGAGCTAATGTGTGAGTGCAGGGAAGTGGCATACTCTTACCTAATGCACTCTTGGTACAACTAATTGATAAATGGTAAAATTCCACCGTTTAGCCTAAATTTAGCATTTATCACCCTATATAGCACCACGAATGGTAACAACGCACTCAGTGTACTTTTGAAACAATGGAAACAACGTGTTTAACGGGTTAAACTAACCTACATGGCAATTGTTCTCCCGAACAAACAAGATGCTCATTAATACTTTCTCTTATTTTACTTATTGATAAGACCAGGGTCCTGTATTAGTTCCGGTTTCGCTTTTAGGAAATAATTTCAGTTCCTGTTCCGGCTAATGTTGAGGTATTTTCTTGTCAGTTTTGAACGTACTGCGATACTTTTGTACCATTAGGGTCAGCTTGAGCTGGTGCAGAAAATATTCATTCCGGCCCAATACCAATATTCATTATGTATTAATAATAACTTTAACATTAAACTTAATGTATTGCGATGGTACTATTGCTTTTCTGAAACTTTAAAGAGACTGAGGAATATAATGTTTATTTATCGATCAATATGTCGGTTTTGGACCTCCAGAGCAAAAAATGTCTTCCATTATACACCCTTGCGTATACTGCGTCAAACTGAATGTGCTTACAACGCATGGAATAAAACTTTCGCTCTGTCTCCAGTCACCTTCCTTTACTATAAATACATTTGTTACACGTTGTTCTTTAGGAAACTTGAAATTATTGGTGGATAAGGTTCTAAGAGAAAACAATACAAGGTAATTTTCTGATCAATGGCCAGAGATACTGTTTACGCTAGCGTTAGTTAGATGATAATGATGATAACTTTCTAATCAGAATGCTATTTATATGAGACAAACTGTGATACGGCTCGCACAGTTCCAACAAATACAGATCAATGCCAAGAACGCAGTTTCTGGCAGCGCTGCAGATAACGTTACTTTACTGCCATGTAGACCGATTTACAAAGTTTACAAGCGCACTGGCTGGTGCTTGACGCAATTTATGTTAGTTAAGCAAACGCTAAGTACTGTTACGTAATCCACACTCTGTTACCGAGCTGGACCTACTTAATTCGAATATACTCCGCAGACTTCTGAATGTGTAAAATAGCTGCTACAAGCATCGACTTAGCTTTGTTTCGTTAACAAACTCCTGCAGGTTAAGATGAAAAATTCTTAGTGAAACTATGTGACCTACTTACGCTTCACACGGCAAATTGCTGATTTAATGTTTTCTGTTGCTTGGTAGTATTGCAACTTGATCATTGTATAGATGTATTACATATGTTTATGCCACGGATCAATCAAAAATGTGGAAAATTTTAAGCAAATTTTTTAACTGAAATTCCGGTTTCTTATGGTTTTTCCCTTTGTTGGAACCGCAACCGGAACACGATTTTTGCCGGAACCTCCCTGACTGGGATATACAGGCACACATATAAAGAGGGACGCACAAACGTAGACGCTAGACATGTGTACACGCTCATCAAGACATATCCACAGACTGCAGGAAAACATATGCACAGACTTCTAAACATACAGAGAGGAACGAATGTTACAAAATGTACTTCGAGATACACATGATTAAAAATATAATACCACATGTAGACGTATAAGAACAGTATTTGCCAGAAATGATTGTGTTCTTTTTAACTAACGAACATTGAACAGATAGATATCAAGCAAGGTTTACGTATTCTTGAATAACACTCTAACATTTTTGGAGCAAACTTCGGTCGGATCTCGAAAAAATTGAAAAAAGCGCGCCAGTAATTTCGAACAGGTCTCGAACAAAATTAGAACACATTTCATATGAAATTTGAAAGTACTCCAAGGACATCAGACGCACTTCGAACGTACAAGACTTATTTTTGGAGAGCATTGTTTATATAAAAACATACAATCACAGACGGCGACACGTGGAGCCTATCGTGAACCGAGGGTTCGTCGTAACGCGGAAGGAGCCAGATTCTTAAATATTATTACTCAGAGTATTGTGCTGTCTTAGTTTTTGTTCTTGTATTATGATACGATAGCAGTGTTTTTATAGCTCTCGTAGGTATGTCACAACATTTTGATGTGTCGTATGCTAGCGGAAACTTCTGCTCGTTTTGCGATAGTTCGCGGCCACTGGATTTCGGCCAACGGTTCATCACTGCTCATGGGCCGTGAGCTAAAGTTTTTCAGTTGTGTCGTTTTCGAACATTTATTCGGCCATTAGGAGTACATACCAAAAATGATATTCCTGGATAATCCAGCTTTTGTAGTACGCTATAAAAATGGATACCCAAATGTATCATTGTAAATTCAAAAGGTATGACCCAGTAACCACGCTGCTCATTGCCCATCCATCCCAAAAGTTAATAGCTCGTATTCTTTTGTGATAACTGGAGGAGCAAACAATATCCTTAAGTAGCTATATAGATATGCTCAAATTCGTTCATATATTTTGCAGACTATTAGCAGTCAGTCTTCAATAGCTTCTGGAAACAATATTCCAGCGTCAGGTCAAGGGGGCGGTAGCACACATGGCACCGGCGCTAATGCGAACAGTGGTAGCTACGTCCATTTTATTGCGGTCAATCGTTTGGAAGATAGCCAAGCAGTTCGTGCCACAGCGTTTCATCCTATGGGTAAATATTATGCGGTTGGGACAAATTCCCGACAGATGCATATTTGTCGGTACCCTGAATCAGCAAGTCGTATCAGGTAACTTGTAGTATACATTTATTAGTATGTTGTGAATTGTGTTTGTCAAAACGCTAGTATTTGGCTAAATTTTCAAGTGAAACGGTTCTGTTGGCAATATCATTGATATTTATCGCCTTTTCTGAAAACTGGCTGACTAATAGTTTTTAATATATTGATGGCATGAATGCGTTTGGTACCAGTGTCGTTAACAAGCACCATACGTTGAACTGCTTTTCATTAGCCGAATTTCTGGTTTGACTGCCGTTGGTAATCAGCAGAAGTCGGTTCATATTGGATGGCCTCTGTTGTACTGTATGTTTTGCGGGAGTACTTTTTTCTAAGCGAAGTAATTTGTCAGCGGTAACAACACCGCATCACATGGCGACTAAACAAATGGCGCTTAACCTCGCCGACATAAGTCTAACGTCTCCAAATAGGGTAACCGTCGAAGGGCAGATCATACGGCATACTCAGGTTCCTTAGTTCGTGCTCTAGATAAATTGTGGCTTCCTCTAGTTCATTCCCCTACGTATATTTCTGCGCTGCTAAAAATCAGCGAATGTTTCATCGTTGGTGCATAAATATAGAAATTGTTCCCCTTTTTACTCAGACAGGCAGAAATCGCTTAAATATATGTACCCTTATATGATATCCATATATTGTAGCCAGTCGTTAAATCACACATATTTGAGGTTGTCTGGACTGTTACTTACTTTGTGGTTTTCCCAACTGGGCTGGGAGACTACCCAGTTGAACTGGAAGAACTGTCCTAAGGTTCAAAATGTCAAGCACATTGCCGTTTTGAATTATTGGACACGATCTAATTTTTGTGTCGTCTTGTGTTAAGTTTGTAGCAACTTGTAAACATAATATTTACATTATGCATATTTACAGTTCTGATTGGCGCACACGTATGCCTGAAATTCTGCTTACGAGGCCAAAGCAACACAGAGGCTCTGTCTACTGTTTAGCGTTTAATCCTTCTGGTGACTTGTTGGCTACCGGTTCTAATGACAAAACGGCTCGCTTAATGCAATTTAATGCCGACGTTTGTAAGCTTGGTAAGATGCTTTTGCTAAACTTTAGTGTCTGAAAATATCTGTTTGCATTGATTAAGATGAAGCCGTCTCTCTAACTTAGGATTTTGGACCAGGCATTGCATGTTTCGCATTTGTATACTAATCCGCATTATTTGAAAAATTCGTAACATTCAGCAGTGACAGACCATGTGTTGGGGACATCGCTGTCTTAAGTGGCAGAAATGTAATGTAATCTTACGACTTTAGTAACCGTCAATCTGTAGTCACCCATCGAGCGTAACTAAGTAAAGGAATGATTGGATACCTAGTTTGGTTTATAATTTCGCCGCAAGCAATTGTTATATTTTGATAAAATGGGAAAATATTTCTTACATTTTCCCTTTTTGTTCCTTATCACCTGGTTTTTTCAAATACCGGGACAAGGCCACCAGGTATATCGACATCCTTGAGGTCCTCCGAGGTACTTTTCTGTGGAATTAAATTAGCGAATTTTTAAAAAGGGCTAAACATATGCGACTTTTTCCAGTTTCGAAATCTCCAAATTTTTCCCTGCTGGGTCGAAATTGCAGTGAGTTACCAGAGCCGGAAACAGAAATGGACGGGAAAATTTTCTGGAACTGGAACTTTGTGTTATTTATAAGGTAAAATAAGAATAAATATTAATGAGCCTCTTGTTTGTTGTGGGTGAGAGGTGGGCACATATTAGTTTGTTAACAGGTCAATTACGTTGTTTTCATTGTTGTAAAAGGACATTGAGTACTTCGGTACCCCTCAAAGGTGCTTTTGCGCTAGTTGGATACGATGAATGCAGTTGTACTTAAGTGGAAAGCGTAAAATTCGGAAAGCACATGGACTAAAAAGGTAAAATTTTTTTTCATCAACGTTGTATTTTCCTTAATGCTCTGCATTAAAAATTTGCAATTTTTCCTAATGTGCTGAAAACTTGAAGCCATTGTTCTTTTAGCGAATCGTAAGCGATCGGTGTATTTTTGACTAACTGTGTGTGGCGCTCATGATTCTGAGTTTTGTACCTTCAGCTACGAACGCAGACTAACCACGCTCGCCCGCTTTCCCTCAGCATTTTCAGCTAAGTGCAATTAACCCTGACTATTTTCAACAAAGTGAAATACTCGAAATCTCATGTTGTGGTCTCACTAACATGTGAGGATTAACTGATAGACACAAATTGGAAGTTGTTTTTGTCATCGCAGAATACTAAGGAACCGTTGGACAATGGCATATCTAACTAATTCGGGTTTAAAGAATGCTTCAAAAATTGCAATATTAGTGTTTCGTTAACAAGAATATCTCTCTGTGCTATAAACTGTTTACGATATGTGGAGAAAAAGCTGTTGTAAATTATTATTAAACAGCTAATCAAAGGTATCAGGGTAAACACAAAAACAGGAAATTATTTTGTTTTTATAGCATACATTTAGCATCAGGAATAGTTCTGCAGTTATGGTTTAGTTTGTTAATAATTTCGCCCTGCGCATACCAAAAGGCATGAAAGCGAAACTTCGGAACCGGAGCCCGAATGTTACCGGACTGGCTTGTCCACAGGATCTCTCAAAATTTATTTAATGTTTTGTGATATATGCAAAATGTTTTCTAAATATTAATTACCACTAATGCTAAAACGTCGTTTTATAGCATGTAAATAGCAGTAAAACTTCATGAAAATATTGAAATATTTAGGATTTTTAAGCAAAATTTTTTCCCAAACATTGAAATTTCCCCGAGAATGATCATGGGCCCCCTGAAGTTCTGCCCTCCGCCCTCCCGCCAAACCTTTCGGATGGCTGTGGACAGGTTACTCCCTGATAAATTGCTAAAACAAAACATTTCTTTCTAAATATCCACAGCGACAAATACGTTGAGGTGGATACCCGAAATTATGCTTTATATTAATTTTGCATGTTTCCTATGATTTAAGGTGTATCACCACCAACCGCAAATTTTAACTGATATTTACATTACAAATTAAGTTATAGCCCCATTTTATTGTTTAAGAAAACTTGAGTCTCCTCCCACCTCATGTGTCTGGTTAGTAGTCATCAATCCATGATAGACGGAAACCATGTGTAGCGGTAGCCAGACCGGATACGGGTACTGGTAGATGTCGGTGATGCGACTTCGACTGTTTAAGATGAACATCGGACTTATCGCAACGAGAAGTGTAAAGAAAATGAAAGATCAAAAGCTACAATGTTAATATGTAGCAAGTTTTCCAAAACAGTCCTTTTCCAGCGTTAGTCACTGTTAAAAAACTCAAACTTTTGGTTGAACAAACTGCGTTTTATATTCCGTTGGGGTGAACGATAGACTAGTTTAATCTGTGGTTTATCTTTGTCTCCGGAAACGCAAATTCGCTTTCAACCAGATATTAATTTAATAGTATCTTGTCGATCCAGACCAGCACTGGTACAGAGGGGCGCTAAAATTTTTTAGTACCCAGTGATGACTGTCAATACCACTGGAACAAGGTTACATAGTTTTAAACCTACATTGCTGTTGTATTTCATTACCCCTCTAAAGCGCTTCAGGATGTAATGTATTAACATTGGTTTTCGTATTGCTGAATTACTATCAAAGCAGTAGTATTTTGTAGTCTGTGTCCGATACTACGTCCAGCGCAATGTGTTTGCTCTATGAAAAATGACTTGAAATTTCAATCTTATTGAATTTTATGATTTGTAAATGTCGAAAATTTCCATTTTTGGTCATAGCGGGTACAATAAGGTTTCGTATAATTGAATTCTGAGTGTAGTGAGTGAAACGAACAAAGGGAAGAATTCTCACTAGCCATGACAGTGATGAAATTTTACAATGTCCGTTATATTGGTTTTTACGGTGACACACATAACTCAACATTCGCTGGGCCACGATAGCTCATTCTGAAAGCCTGAAGTCTCTATCTATGCCCTTTAGTTAGACGCCAAGCTCGATTCTAACACCCCCACGCCCCGAAAAAAGCGGACCAAAGATGTTCGGGTAGGGCCCCGATGAGATTAAAATATTACGTAACTTGTTATAACTCGACAACCGTTACAGATATCTGAATCAAATTCTGGGACTTCCATTCTCTCAAAATTTTTGCCAGGAGCCATGAACCGGGGAGCCGGGTGGCTGGTTCGGAGCCGTGGGGCACTTAATTTTGCCAGGGGTCATTTTTCCAAGAGAAAAAGGCTAAAAATCATGTCACAAACACTTTTGATGGAAAGACAAAAGCGATTTTGAAGCAAATTTTGACAAAATTTACGAAATTTTTGGATTCAAGACGAAATTTTAGTTCAAATTTTATGCCATTGGGAGGTATTTTTACCTAGCGGAAACAAAAAATTTGCCAAGAAATATTCAACCGGAAGAGCCCAAATTTTTGCTAGGGCCTCCCTAGCCTCCCCACTCATTTGGTGAGCTCAGATATTGGGCTCATTTTGTAGACCAAATCATTTTTGCTACGCGGTTTCTTAGGATGCAGTGTCTGCGCCATAACGGGTTCAAAAATGAGGCGAAACATACAGTTTTCGACATCCATCTGGGCAATATCAAACGTGGAGATCGCTGAACGGCAGTTTCAATCAGCGCGATTACGCTATGATCAGCAGAAGTTGGAAATCAGCCGACGAAGACTGACGGTCCTAATATGAAAACCAACTTCCTAACGACTATAGCTTATCATCATGAAAATGCCGCTGAACTTGTATTCTAACCTCTGCAGGAAACATCGACCGCTCGATACGACACGCTTTCGCGATGAAATTTTTAGAAAACAATATCCGACCGCTTCGCATCGCTGCCAACGGTCATTGTCAGCTCTGTTGACGGTCGACTTCCTGTGTGAAGTCAGCTCATCAGGAAGCGCTTCCAAAACTAAAACTCAAAAATTGTACGCTGGCTCAACCCGACAACTCTTGAACAAGCATCCAGCTTGCAACTCAGCGCTGCAAGGCCCGAACACAAGGAAAGCTTGGTTAACAGCATAAACATCGACAAAACAAGTTCTTCGGCGAACACGGTCATGACATCAACAAAACAGCATCAGGCAATGACCATCGGAAATTATATAAACTAATTAGAACATGTCCATGTATTTCGTGGTACTACCAAGATGTTATTTGCGGCACGCCCTGTTACAGTCTTGTAACCAAAACAGCCCGAGTTGGACTATGGCAGGAGCATCTCAACAAGCGCAACCAGTAAACACACTGAAAGACAGTAACGTTAACTTTTGTGGGTTTTACAGCCGAGAAGTCAGGCGTTCCCCTCCTTCAATAAATGAAGTGCTAAAGGCTGTTAAAGAAATCGAAAATGGAACAACACCAGTTGAAGACAGCATTCCGACTGGCTGCTATAAGTCACCTTAAGAGCAACCACGAATCTATATGACTTGCTCGGAGAATTCTGGGAGAAAAAGGTGTTTTGACATGCATAACAGCTATAATGATCCCTTTTTGCAAAAAGTCGGACTGCTGCAACTACCACGGCATTTCTTTACTGGATATTGCAGTATCTGAGACCTGTGATGCAGTTGTATATTTAGTCGACTTCAATGCTGCCTTTTTGATTTCGTCTACCGCCAGTCGCTGTTCAAGGTAATGTAATCCGACAAAATGGCAACCAAACTGCTTTCGGTAATAAAAACTTTATTCGAGCTATCATTTTGCCGTGTACACGTTGACCACAATCTGTCTAAAACTTCTGAGTTTGATCGGGAATGGCAGGAAGTGGTTTGGTTTTTAACTACGCTGTGGCTTATGTCATGCAAACAGCAGTGTACCAAGAAGAATATAGCGCAACACATGAGTGTTTTACTGACGCAGCATACGTTAACGATATTGCCATTGCATCTCCTTCGTTAGACCAGCCCCAGCAAATTTTGGACTAATCAACAATGCCGCTAAACGCATCGGGTTGACAATAATTAGCGTCTGACATGTATCAATGCGCAACGCAATATCCAACTAAACAGCAGGGTCTTCGAACACGTAAAAAGCTTCTGTTACCTGGGAAGCGTCTTATCTGGCACGGGTTCTTCCCAACTCAAGATTACCAACCGTATCAATCGGGTAACGAGCGGGTTTGGAGCAATGCGTGACCTTTGGCGATCGGCAACATTCTAAATAACCGTATACAATCCTGCAGTTCAACCGGTTCTGTATTACGGTAGCGTTATGTGCTCTGTCAAATGCAGTAACCTCCATCAGCTATACACCTTCAAGAACTGCCGCCGACACATACTTCTGGTTGACAAAGTTTAACCGGACCACTAACACTGAACTTCGTAGAAGGACCGAGAATAATGTCCTGCTACGGAAGAGTTTCATGCAAGATCGTCTTCGCTTACTCGGCCGACTCCTACGCATGGTCGAACGGCAAATTCCATGCAAAATAGCCACCGCGGCACCCCCTCCACCGCATGGAAGTACCTGATGCTGAGCGTTCGTGAAATGGCGACGGCAACTTATTAGATTGCGTGTACTTACGTCATGTCCCATATTAACTATCACCCAAGAGGAGATATATAGCAATAACATCGTAAGCAGAGACGAGTGGCGGTATCTTATCACCATGGTAGTACTCCGCGAAGTTGTGGTAATAAGATGTAGAGGTTATATCTATATAAATCATATTCATTTTTGTGTAGGTAACGAACATGATTTGAAAAACCGGTGGATGGGACCGTTAGGCATATTGTATTGATCTTGTTTAAACGTAGGTTGGAATTGCACAATGAGACCTCGTGATATTGTATTTTTTAATCCAGAGTGTTAACGAGGAATATGCGTTCACACGTCCAAACGTTTTGAGCTCAAAGTTTGGCTGTGATTCGCAGTGAACATGTGGCAAGTCACAGTGCTTTGAAATTTTGGTTCCAATTTTCGTTTAAAAAAATTCAAGTTCTATTTCTCGTCGCTGATTGCCTCAAGCAATACGCTACATACAACCAAGTTTGAACCAAAAATTCAAATAATGATGGTGAAATAATGTTTAAAGTTTGAGCTAAGATTTTGAAACAACTTTGCTTTTCATGGGATAAAATATAGGAATGTCAATTTGTAAATTTTTTCATGTGGCATCCAAAACTTAAGTTTGCAAAGTCCGATTGTCTCGTGCGATGACTCAACCGAAAACTGTAAGTCTATATTTGCGATGTTTAAAGCTACGAAATCGAATTCCAACTTTTCTCTATTTAGGGGCCCACTTAGTCGGGAAGGTCAAAATGGGGTCTGACAAAACAAGTTTTTGTTGTACCGCAAAAAACATTTCGATCTGACAAAACTACAGCTAAAATTTCATGTGGACTTCTCTCACTTTGTTCGTTTACTAAACAGATTCGTTCACACAAGTTCGGTCAACCAGTAACACAGTAACCTGTACTGACTGAATGAGCGAACAAATATTGCGTTGAAATTTGATCCAAATCGGTGCAGGCTGAAGTTGTTGAACTTGGCATTTGTTGAACTTTAGGCGAATTTGGCCACGAAAACGTTTATTTTTATTTACCACTAGAGGTGAAATTTCATAATGATATAAACAATTTGTATATCCAACCTAAACTTAAAGTATGTTATGAAAGCTTCAGCCAAATCGGCTGCCGTTGACAAGGAGGCTGATACCCCGTAACTCCCTAAACAAAACTACGGTGATATTACTATTATGAGTAAGCTATTGAAGTATAGATATACTGTGAAAATATAACCTCTGATGAGTAAGATATCTAGGTAAATGTATACTGAGTAAATCTGAGCGAAACGGGACCACTCATGGACAATGACTTTTGTAATAACGGAAAATTCAGACCTAAAAAGGGGGTTTGGCATTCTAATTCCGTGCAAGAAACAGATATCCAGTGATAGTTGTAATGTGGGCAAGCCACATAAAGAAGTGCTGTGAAAAGTATAGAACCAAATCGAATCAGCCGTGGCTGAGTTATGCGCGATAAAAAAATAAATTTCGTCCAATTCACCGGAATAGAGGCTTAGTGAACTGTGCGCGGCAAAGAGGGACATACAAGCAAGCACACGCAGCGGTATATGCGGAGCATCATATAAAAAATTGCCAACATCGAATTATGTTACCGAATTATAGATGTTATGCTTAGTTTTGCAAATTTATATGCCTTATGATGTAAAATGACCCAGAATTGTGGGTTTATATCTAGAAGGGGGCCAAAACATGATCACGTTAAGTTCGCCCCAGCTAAATGCAAACGTCATCACAAAGCATTCATGTTAGTCATCACCAGCCGTTTCAGGCAACGCCTTAGCGAACAAACAATTTTTTTCTCACAAAACATGTTTCGATCAGACTGCCCACAACAGCTAGAACACCACACATGGACTTCTCTCACTTCGTTCATTTTCTAAACACAAATATTCCCTCTCATTCAGTCAGTCAGTTACGTAAAATGGACCCATGAGATCTGGAATACACCAAAACGGCCATATTGTCTTCATAAACAATGAAGACATATTAGATCTTGGTACTTTTTAGCACTGTAGGGAGAAACTTGGGGGGTTGTTTTATAGCCACACAGGTAAAAATCGCATATTGTAGTCTTCGCAGAGAGAACTTGGATATTTTATCGGCTCGGGAAATCCTGGAAAGTGTCCAAGGTATGATTTGCAAAATAGCTCAAAATATCCTGGAAAACTGTCGCTTTGAGTTACGCTGCGTTACATACCCTGTGTCACGCTCATTTTGTGAAGGGATGGAAGCTTTATGCATCTCCACTGGCTAGTCCAAACATCGGAAATTATATTCGGGGGCCTCCCGGCTCACTTGCCGGGGAATGCCGGATTTTGTCGCGTTTAGACGTTTATTTTTCTCAGCCGGGGGTACCCGAATTTTTGCCGGGGGCAGCCGAAAATGCGTCCCCCCATCACTCCCCTTCCACTTTGGACTAGCCAGCTCCATATGATGTGTTATTGTGGTCGTTACCTATCACGGTGTAGGATTTGACAAAGTATGCTTTCAAATTGGTCATAAAAATTGGTCGCGTTATAGTCGTAATTACCTATGCTGTAGAATACACTCAGAGTTGGAAAGCTTGACTTCTACAAGCCCCTAAATTGTCTAGGTAGCGAACATAATATTTCGAAATACATAATCGGACAGGTCAGATATATAGTATTTATTTTGCGTAGGTAGCGAGCATAATTTGGAAATGCACGACGGGACAGTTAGAGATATCGTATTTATGGAAGACACGACAAATCGAACAAGTCTGTTAATTTCCGGTGGTGCTGGTAACTGTAAACTTTATATCACTGACTGCGCAACCGGTAGCACAGTCCGGAGTATTCCTGGTCATACTGGTAAGACATGATGTATTTCTGCATTATTGTTGTTAAATCTTATGCTATTTTGTCTAATGAAGCTTTATGCAATCTTATCAATTATTGATTTAACTGTTTTGCTTATGAATTAGAACTGTTTTTTCTCATATGAGTCATTTTTCTTAGCGTATGCAAAAGCAACGCCGTATATTTTGAATACATATAAAACTGTACATATAATATTTTTCCAGTAGTAGCAAATTTATTGTTCTGCTAAATAGCTAAATGCTAATATTGTGTGGAACACAATGTCTTCTTAGAATTCTACAAAGACGAAAACTTTTTTACTTATCCAGTTGACATTGTTAGGGGATTTTTCGCATCTTGTAACATTGGTTTTCCAAAATATTGCCTCTAAAACCTTAGACTTATTTAAGGAAAAGTGTTTATTACATATGTATTGTCCTCTTCACTGACCGATGCGTGATATGGAATGTTGTTTGTAGGCAATATTAACGTTTTTTGCGCTTTCATATGAGATGTGTAAATTAATGGTTACACCAGTATTTTTATAAATTCTACAACTTATACTTTGTGTTTGTTGTCTGTTTATCCGTTGTAAAGTCAGACTAAAAAAATACGTCGACAATTGGAGTGTTAAGTACGGCCATTCAAATATTACGGCGTCTTTGTCAGTGCAAGGCATTATTACAATCGTTGGTATTAACACCGTAACTCCAATTAATTATGAAGGGCTTTATGCTAAGCAATAAAAATAGCGGACTGTATTTATTTGCAACAGGTTTATAATAAATATTTATTTTATTTATATAATAAATTTGTATTACTTGAACTTGTCGTTTTTCCCGTTTGCGTAATAGAGTTCACGATAACTAGAAATTTAAGATCAAGTTTAAAGTATGTTATTCTGTCACAGTTGTTAAAATCATGCATTAATATTTTAAGCATGGAAAGTCTATATATTTTATAACTTTGTTGAGAGAGATATGAAACCTGTTAGGCAATATCGTGCTATACCTGTTCTTCAGAGAGTCAGCCGCCAACGGAAATTGTTAAAAGTAGGTGTGTTACATTTTGGTATGTTGAAAAAGAAACGGGACACAAAGAATATTTGCTGGCAGTGTGGGCTCAACCAAGTGATATTTTAGTCCTTAACATTTTTATTTTGTTTCAGCACCTATCCTCGGTCTGTATACATGGGGCGGATGTATGTTTGCAAGCTGCTCACAAGATCGCACGGTTCGATTTTGGGATTTACGGTGTGCTAATGCTGTGAATATAATTTCGCCTAGTCCTAGAACCACAAGTATGGTATTTGTATAATGTATTATTGTTTCACATTTTTGGTTGGGAAGTACATTAATGAAATAATAAGGTACGGATATTAAATTCTGGAACAACTACGTTCTATAACGGGATATTTTTGTATACATATTTGTATATTATTAACGGTTGTTGCTAAGTATTCCGGCTGACGAAGAAACTATCGCAACTACTGCAAAGGCTCATTGTAATACTGCGAGATGGCATTGTAATACTGCAATGGATGCCCGCTGGTCACAGAAGCAGAGCAGCTTGACCGATGGCGAAACCATTTCAACACTGCTGAAACCGAAATGCACCAGATATCCTCATCTCATATCAACCACCTGGGATTTGCGGTGTATTAGGATTGCAGAAGTAACACCGAGTCGGAACTTGAAATCACACAAGTGAGATTTTTTGCAACGGTCGAACCGGCGGCGGAGTCCATATTCATCCAGAATGCTATAAACTAGGTAATGCCGCGTTAACGAAGCATCTACACTCTCTGATCTCGCAAATTTGGCGTGATGAAGTAAAAACTCAAGATTGAAGAGCTGCGGTCGTAATACTTTTTTACAAAACGGTGATAAATGTATCTGGGAAAATTATAGGGGTATTTATTTCGCTGCTACATATATGTTTCAAACTTCTGGAAGCTGTCATAGTCAAACGCCTCAAGCAAACGATTTACGCAGGATGGACTATGTTGTTTCGTCCCGCCGCAGTATGATCGATCAAATACTCAACCTCCGCATTGTCTTACAAAGCCATGAGTTCCGCCAGCTGACCGCGGAAGCATTTGTTGAATTCAAGACAGCGTTTGACTCATTCCACAGGGAATCGTTGTACAAGATAATGGAAGGCGATAACGTTGCCGAAAAGAAGTTGGTGCGGATGGCCAGGGTACTCCTCGAACCATCGTTATGTGTAGTCTGGATACATCAGCAAATGTCCGAACGTTTGAGGTCAAATGTGGCGTAAGACAAGGGTCCATTTTGTCCCCCACGTTCTTCAACTTCGTCGTTGGTTGGGTCGTGCGAAACACACTAATTGCTATAGACGGAGTAGTCGTAAATACGAACGAGAACAGTTCACTGACGCAGCGTACGCCGACGATATCGCAGTATTACCGAATTGACAAACGGACTACAGTCTGTACTGTCTAGAATCGTCGCAGCCAGTGAATCAACGAATGAGCATCCGAACAAGCGACACAAAAGCCAATATCATATTATGTTGCTGCATAACTACTGTGCTCGTGCTATGCCTCGTAACCAATGCCATCGAAACCGTGCGCGATGTTTGCTATCTGAGAAGCCCGATTACTGACACAGGGTCTTCCCATACCGAAATCGCTGCGAGAATAGCAAAAATCAGGTCCGCTTTATGCAGTCAAGACGACAGTAGTGGCAGCAAGTTAAAGCCGGATATACACATTACAAGCCTTAGACCAGTCTTGTACGGATGCGACACTTGGTCTCCAAAAGCACGCAATATACACTAGACATCTTCGAGCATATTTGCCACCGTAGCATACTTTTAGTGACAGTTCGATCTCTTATCGAATGGAGATTTGCAGACGCGCACAGGTTCCACCGTCTCGCTCGACTGTGTGCTGAGACGCAGCAAACTGCGCCTAGTGGGTCGCGTACTACGTTGACACAGGACCCATGGCCGCGGCGGATAGTAATGCCGACTGCTCCTCTAAATTGGTCACGCCCCATCGTGGTCGAGCACTCACAACATGTAAACGACAAATCGTTGCAGATGCTGAACCGCTCTTTCGCGGAACATCCTGTGGAGCTGGCAAAGCGATTCAGTTAGTTCATGGGCGGGCGGAAACCAACAGAGACGTGTAGCGAGCAGCAGCCAACATAGAGGTACCCTGAAACCGCAGCATCAGGCTGTTTCTAAACTTTCGTTGAACTGCCACTGTCGGAGTAGTCGTCAACATGACCGGGGAACAGTTTACTGACGCAGCGTACGCCGACGGTAGCGCAATATTATCCGAATCGACAAACAGACTACAGTCTGTGCTGTCTAGAATCGGGGCAGCCAGTGAACCATCGAATAGACCTCCTAACATGCGACACAAAGACCAGGATCATATGTATGTTGCTGCACAACCACAGTTCTCGCGGTATACCTCGGGAACAAAGCCATCGAAATCGTGCGGGAGCTTTGCTATCTGGGAAGCCAAATTACTGGCACAGGCTCTTCCCACACTGAAATCGCCGCGAGAATAGCAAAAGTCAGGTCCGCCTTGTGCAGTCAAGACGACAGTAGTGGCAGCAAGTTAAAGCCGGATATACACATTACAGGCCTGAGACCGGTCTTTTACGGATGCAACACTTGGTCTCCAAAAGCACGGAATATACACTACTTAGATGTGACCGAGCATTTCTGCCACTGTATCATACTAGGAGTGACAGTTCGATCGCATAACGAACGGAGAGCTGCAGAAAAGCACAGGTTCCACCGTCTCGCTAGCCTATATGCTGAAACGCAGCTGACTGCGCTTAGTGGGTCGCGTACTGCGGTTGGCACAGGACCCGACCAGGTGTTAGACCTCATAATCCTTCACAAAGCATAAGATTGTGTGTTATTAAAGGATATCTATGTTGGTTTTGATGCAGATAGAGCAATAAAGTCGTCGAAAGTGTCCGACCTTCAGAAAAAGACTTTTCGGGAAGATTGCAAAAAGTTTTTGTCAGCAATGGTGGCTAAAATATTGGAGCGTAGCCCATTAAAATTTGCAGCAGTTCCTGCTTGCAGTTCGATTTCACCAACAGAATATCTCTTTACATTGCAACATACAGAATAAGTTCTAGGATGATTATGATTTCGGACAGATTATGCGACAAAAAACGACTATTCGCACATCCGTGGCTTCCTCTCGGAGTTGTGGAAGGATTCTCGCAATGGCCATGTGGAGCTTTGCTTCTTTCGTCAATATATCATATTCGCTTTCCCATTTGAACAGCGGCACATCGGAAAACGAAACTTCTTCATCGACTTTTAAATTATACTCGACGACTTCTGACTTTAAATATTTTAACCACCCCAACAGACATAGTTAGCAGCTTTTGCAGACGTTTCGTTGCTTCATAATGTGTCACGCCAAACTTTGTTTTGCGCGATGCGTGCCTAGACGCCAATTGTACTCTGTGTGTTCCGAACCAAAAATCAGTTATCCGAGGATTGTATTGATGTATGCGACAATTCGCGCTGGTATATTTTGACCTTGCGCCACCTCCGCCATCCGATCCATACGAAGAACAATAATTCTCCAGCGACAGCACCTTAGGGCCGGTAGGTGGAAACAGAAACGAACAAACGTTGCATAGGTCATTCATTAAGTTATTGAACCAAATAATACTGCCTTGAGTGGCTTCGATTACGGCTAATCCAGTTTTGGAAGCAACCCTAGTAAGCTTAAGCAGCCGTTCGACAACTTCGCCTCCACTTCTGCCGCTAGCGTATCGCAAGCAAACGGCAATCCACTCTCTTTTAGCCGATGTAGACACCAGATCCACCATAATGCCGAATGTTATAGGTTCTTCGTCGCTGCACAACGAAATCAAATCGAGATAAAGGCCATACATCGCAATCACATGTAAAGCATCACTAATTTCGCGCACCGCCCTTTGAGAGGTATAGCGCTTCTCGAAACGAGCGATTGACGACACACCTAACTGACGCAAAAAGGCTACTTCCCACCGAAACCGATGGGAAGGCGAGCAGCGCTGCTGAATCATTTTCAGCATCAGCCGCACTAAAACGTTCATCGCTTCACGGTTCTTGTCTGCTGAGACACTGGCACCCACACTGATACTGGTTACTACATCCAAGCCGGTTAGGTCAACCTGGCTCCTTATCTTGGAATCGGCCCACCATTTCATATGAGTTGTTTGCAGGGGAAGTCCATAACCTTCTGACGCCGCCGTTTTTAGCACCGATACCTTTGTGATCTCGTTGCTTCAGAAACTTTGGGTTCGAAGTATTATCGCCAAATTCATGGTGGAACAACTTCCGCAGCACTAACTGAACGAAGAACAACAGC
>JASANE010004935.1:0-20007 GCA_030248225.1 Trileptium ribeirensis | reverse complement strand
AGGGACTGAAATGATTGAGGGACTTGTAAAATAGACATATAAAAATAAGTTACATAAGAATAAGGCCAGTGGTAGGCCTTAATGGAAGAACGGGTGTGTCGAATATAACGACTTTATAATTGAGGACTGTAAAATAGATATATATATATAAATAAGGCCGGTGGTATGGCAATTGTAGGGACTGTAAAATAGATATATAAAAATAAGGCCAGTGGTAACGGGGTATGTCGAATATAACGACTTTATAATTGAGGGACTGTAAAATAGATATAAAAAATAAAGCCAGTGGTAGGCTTTAAAGTAAGAACGGGGGGTGTCGAATATAACGACTTTATAATAGCTGTGAAGTCGCGCAGGGATAGCTTAGTTGGTTACAGCGTATGCTTGTGGGTCCAAAAACGGGAGGCCGTTCTTCATATCTACCGTGTTCAAACTCCTACAGCTAGGCTTAAATGATAATATATTATATAATTGCGGGTTCGACTCCCACTATCACCCAGCTTTCCAGAAAACCGTTTTTAAAATCCCTTCGTCTTTAAGCTACTACCGTTAAGCCCAAATCCGTATGTCTGACATAGGAGGCAAAACCTTGAGATAGATAATAGATAAACGCGGATGTGCTCAACAAGCTGGTAAATACACCAATAGTAAAAGGCTGGCTAATACCTCAAATTGGCGGAAATTATGCAAATTAGGCCCTTTTAAAATGAAAATAAAGAATTTTATATAAAAAGAAGAGGGAGGGTGCAATAACCAAACATTTATGAAGCTTAAAGGTTTGGTCTCCCAGGAAGTCCTTAGGAACTAATTTAAGGTTTTAGGACGAGTTTGGGCCCAAAACCTTCTGGGATAGCTTGGGGGACCCCCGACATTGGACACTTATATTGTTTTGTTTTGGTGGGGTAGGAGTTGGATGGGGAATATCTTATGACGGCTATCGGATATTAAAAGTTGACGGGATTTGTCACCGAAGATTGCTGGGAAAGAGGTGCGGCCAGCAATATGCCGGTGGTACGATTTGTATGGCGTGCGTCCTTGCTTTTCGTGATCAGTATCTATGCCTTATATTTTGCGTTGCGGCGTGAAGATGCTCTAGTATCTTTTGCAGAGTTTAAACTCTTTCGATTTTAACACAGTTTCTGCCACACTTATATTTCCTTCGTTCTTTCCGAAATCTAATAGCCTTGAGGCAAGGTTATGTACTATTTCATTCGCACTTTTGTGAGGTTGGCACAACCTCCGATTGGTTGGCAGCTGTAAAAGTAACTAAGTACCTCACCCTAAGTCTTTAGATTTAGGCTAATACGTCCTAATTTATTGATTACGATTTGAGTGACAGCAGGCTAGATTTATATTAGCTATTACTTTGATACTGCTCTTGTTAGTTGGTAGATCAATACCACCGACTGGCTGGCACACTACACGATTTGATTACCTTAACCTAGGCCTTAGGTTTACGTATACTACTACTTGCCAATTATATTAAAAAAGCCTCCGCAACTGGCTGAAGAACTACGTTAATACAACTGCGTAGTAGCGGTAGACTACTATTCAGTCAGAACTTTTCTCAGACGATAAACCCCCGACTGGCTGGCCTACCGGTCAGTTTGGAAGAAAGTTGCGCGAGGCGGTGATCCGATTCCACACCCCTTAATCACCCGGTCTACTTAAGACTAGTACTCCTTGTCAAGCCAATCTGACAAGTCGCACTACTAACCAATAAACCCACCTACTGCTCGCCCTTGAATACTCACTCGACACGGGGCCGAATTTGTGAAATAGTAATAACTACCTGTGGACAGAAACCTCGCGTAGAGGAAAAGGGCAAATGCTCGCTTGATTTTGATTTTCAGTACGAATAGAAACCGCGAAAGCGTGATATAACGATCCTTTTGACTTTGAGGGTTTCAAGCAAGAGGTGTCAGAAAAGTTACCACATGGATAACTGGCTTGTGGCAGCCAAGCGTCCATAGCGACGTTGCTTTTTGATCCTTCTATGTCGGATCTTCCTATCATTGTGAAGCAGAATTCACCAAGCGTTGGATTGTTCACACCCACCAATAGGGAACGTGAGCGGGGTTTAGACCGTCGTGAGAAAGGTTAGATTTACCCTTGGTACTATATATATCTGTTAGTATGTTATAACTATTACTACGATTATTGCCAGTTCGATTTTTTTTGGGAATCTATTATTCCTACAATTATTTGTTATTTTGATTTAAGATACCTTATTGTGAAGCCAGAACATCTTAACGCTTTATTCTTTAAATAATAACCGAGACTTTTTAGAGTAGAAATTAAGAATCTCTAATCAGAATGATACGTAATTCTTTACGCTAGACTTCGTAGAAGCTAATAGTAGCCATCGAAAACCATAAATCTTCAATAGCGACACTGGTCAACCCGTAATTGAAACAT
Source organism: Trileptium ribeirensis (assembly GCA_030248225.1). Classification (NCBI taxonomy): domain Eukaryota; kingdom Metazoa; phylum Nematoda; class Enoplea; order Enoplida; family Thoracostomopsidae; genus Trileptium; species Trileptium ribeirensis. Next base: position 17,589 of record JASANE010004935.1, on the reverse strand, counting down.
CTGCATAAAGCCAACACGCGATAAATAACCGTAACGTGTTCCTTAAGCTAACACAACATCGGTAGCTATGTATATACCTTTAAAATTAAATCAGTATAAACAATTATACAGTGTTGTTCTTTACACTGTTCAAATCCCGATAAAAGTCACCAGAGAAAGACTCAGTAAGTGCGAACTAACTCAAGGATTAACAATGCTAACGGTAGGTTAGCTAATAAAACAAAAGCATTTTATGCAAATTAATAAAACAGAAAACAACTAAATCCCAACTTTTAGAAAAACACGAATTTAGGGACCAATAAATAAATAAATAATATAAAAAACCCCGAATTTAACTTTTCAGGGGTGTTTTGGCCCAAGGATCCTCTATTAGCGTACTACATCCCAGAACTTACCGCTTGTTCGCATTACCAAACCCTTAGACCATACCTAGGTTCGTAGCTACGTAAGCTAAAGACTTTAAATCATAACTTTAATGGTAAGTACTAATTATAAGGTCGAGACCAACGACATTTTATTAATATATTGCAGTAATACTGCAAAGATAGATTATGCAATGGCAGATATTGTTGAGAAATAATGCAACGACAAATAATAGGAGAGCAACTATACAACCTTTTCCGCTGTTTTTCAAAAGCAGGGAGCCATCAATATTTTCATGAGTTACAGCAAGGCATCTCCTATGTCTAAATTAAGCTTTAAATCTGCTATCAAAGGCTTTAAGAGATACCTCTTTTTTGAGCTTCGTGTTCAGCTAACTGAAAAGCAAAATGCCGTGGGTTTGAATCGCACCTGCCACATGTATTTCATCCCCGGCACCTAAGCAGTGTAGGTAGCCTTAAGGAGCCTTACATTACACCATGGTTCGACGCATTTAGAGGCAGTGGTTAACCTGTAAATATCAAACCTTACTCTCCCTTAAGCTATATTTACTCCAGAGGGTCGGCATCCTAACCCCTCATACGCGCTAAAGAGTATGAGGAATGTAAAAAATTATAAAATGTAAAAATAGCACAATTTGACAAATTTGGAGAAAATTTGGGTAAAAGGAAGCAGCAAAATACGAGACAAATGAGGATAATTTAACAAATTTCGAAAAAATTTGTTTTCCTGAGGTAATCTACCCGAGGCTTCTCCGAGCCCAACTAACCCCGGAACACCATTGCCTAAGCCGTCCACATTTGTCTTCCAAGGGAGGATCTCGCGTACCACGGGCTTAGGCTTAGTGTATATCTTATGACGACCTAATTTCAAGCTAAGCATAAGACTATTGCTTCTGTTACATCTATGCGAGCTAGCGAGCTACTGTTGTATAACAGCCGTGAAAGCATTTTACGGGTCGACTTTAGGCCACTGGCCGTGCTGCTGGAGTTTACACGAGCTGTCTGCCGGTAACCGGTTGTTATGAAATTTGGGCATTAACGCCTAAATCGTCAGGTGGTCCTTTCGAATCGTCCACCGACCATTAACAAATACACGATCTCTATACCTTTCAACAGACGGTTTGTGGTTCGAATTTTTGTGAATTTTTCCAAAAATTTTGCACGGGTGTCCTGCGCATGTGTAGGGATAAAGAGGAGTGGCGTATCCTCAGACAGATTTGGTCGGGGGGAACGGCGACGCCACAAGGGTGGTCCGCGCCTTAGGGGGTAATCCCCCAGTTCACTATGAACATACATGATTGTTTATATACACAATGAATTTGGCATTGAATTTTATTGAATACATCTGCACACATTTACAGTTAGGTATGGAATGAGCATAAGTTCGATTGATATGTATTACTTTAAATTATAAGAAAATACTAGCTGATGGTTGCTTCACCTAATTCTCGAGCACTGTTTTAGACAGTTTCTACTTTGGATAGCTTTTCAAAAGTTTAGGTAGATACTGTTCCTAATAGTTAACAGAGTAGCTGAGAAAAGCGTCGTTTCGCAAAACATATGAACCACGGAACAGCTTTTTTTAAAAAAAGCTTCGGAGACCCTCCTCAACCTGAGTTGTAAGCTTTAAAAAGCTCAGCTGTTGAAAGGTTAATTGCGTCTTCATGATTCCCAAATTTATTAAGACTGATGTTTCGGAATTTCAGGTTTGCAATTCTCCAAACCCCAAACTCACATTTTCCGAAGTTTGAAATTTCCCGAATTCTCTGATTACCAATTATTTTACTACAAATTTCCTATTTCTAGACGCCAGTTTCTAATGTTCCAAACACGAGCCTGACATATTTAAGAAAATATACGGCATAACCAGAGGTATAAACGACACCTGACGGTTATAACTTCCATTCAGCTAAACATCATTATTGTTAAAGAACTTGTTGCTTTTATTTCTCGAGCGACTCTACTCAGTTTATCACTTTTCGCTGCCATATTTGCCATCTGAAGTTATACAAAATCACATACGAGCAAATAAAAGATTTCAATTATTTCTTGCCGGGGATGCAAACCTCATCTTTATGTATACTAAATGAATTCAACAACAATACCCAACCCTGTAGACGAGCCCAACATTAGCGGCATAGTCAAGAGGGCTGAGAGTACCTTTCGACACAAGAAATTTACAAAACACTCCGAACATTTTCATTTTCTGTAAGCGTCAAACCAAAAACGAATTATACACTAACATGAGCCTTAAAAGCCATTTCGTTATACCTCACGCTGGTAATAAAATAGTTTCTGAACCGCTCGCGTATGCTCTGGCCCGCGTGAGAAAAAATATAACATAAATCAACTGCAACGTGTTTAGAAGTACAGGAAGGCACATAGGGTGGGGCCCGGGTCAGAGTTCCGCTCTGGCTACTGCTTCTTAAAAATAAAATTTTAACATTACAGAGTCCATAACATTGCAGGTCCTGCATAGGATATTTTATGTCATAGATGAAGCAGTTTTAAGTGGGCTGACCTAATTATATGACATTTTTTATGATTTGCAACGTTACAAACAAAAATCGATGGCTGATTCGCACTGAGATCAGGCCTGCTGGACAGAGATCAATGAAGAAACCAGAATCGTAATTTATTTAGTAAAATATTATAGCCGATGTTCGCGATCCCGTACGAGCACAGAAACAACCGGGCTATGGTATACACAAATTCATCTAGTTTTATCTTTACAATGTACGACTGGCTCAGATTGGTGCCATGCCCGAAACAAATTGAATACATTAGTTGCGATCGTTTGAATTTCCTAAACTTCCGTTAAGACCAGCAAGAAGTTGACTCGGTATATACACTGAGAGAACGTGGCATGGTGAACACAATAATTGATATTTTATTATGTAATTATTATGTGAACAGATGCAGGGACGTCGCCAGGAATTTCCGCAAGGGGTGGCACTGAATCATTTTGGGGGGCACCTACACGGTGGCTCAAAAATAGTGGTACCCATCCACCTTTGACCATGTCACCAACAGTACTTGGAATTTTCACATTATTGTCTAGGTACCGCTAACATAAATCATAAAACACATTGAAATTCTAATGCAAATCGTGCTGCCTGCATTGTGTCTTCGCGAACATCACAACGTCACTTTGTTTTTGCACGACAGTGACCAATGTTTCTAGTCGGGAGCATTTTTTGTGCGAAATATGAATCATAAACTTGGTTGTCGAATCCGTCATGGCGCGCACGTTTTAAACGAGGAGCTATTAGATCGTCCTGTACTATTCACAAGTTGTGCATGTTACCCGCCAGAGTGGATGATAGAGAATAGTATGCAACTTCAGTGCCGTATCTCATAAATCGACCTACATAAACGTAATAAATTTTGACCTATTGACCCCTCAAAAGGTATGAGATCAGTGTTCAGAATTCCACAATCTACAAACCAATCGGTTGCCAAACCTAAAGTAATGTCGGTCAAGGTGAGGTGTACACACTGAATTTGCGCACACTCATTAGCCATTATGCAAAAAAATTACACATAACTTTTTAGGCCGCTAATACAGTTGCAGCGGCCGCGTTGTGCAGGAATCAAAATGCTTCAGAAACGTATCCATACGTAATTTTTCGGTGTGTTCTAGGAGGAAAGATAGCAAAATCAAGTTACTTTTTCGAGTATGTGTCATAGATTGTCGATAGTCTGTCAGAACCCTGATCAAGGAAGAAAATGAGCTACAGCTGTGCTTCAACAAACGTCAGGCCTGACGTGTAGAGCCAGTACACATTCTGAAACGTTTCCTTCATCGGGCACAACAACGCGACAATGTCTTGAAGCGAAACCGGTTGGGTGAGGTCAACCTTCTTTAGGACGTAGTTTTTGACAACCAGGAACTCGTTGGACATCAGAAGGGCGATGGTAAGTCCTATTAAGTTGGCCAGCGGCTCGATCGATCGCTGGGCAAGCAATGCTTCCAAACCATCGGGCTTTGGAATTAACGCTGTTTTAAAGGAGAAGGATTTCTTGATTTTTTTCGCCGAACCGGGATTCCGACTCCGACACACACGTCGATCGCACCAAAGTGCAACTGCCGATAGTTTGGACTGCTGTCGGCCGTTCGTCCTATAATGTCGGCTTCCAGAACGGTGCCTGCAGCAGAGTACCTTGACGGAAGCTGCTTTTTTCTCGTGGGTTCAGGCTGTACGGTGTCATACTTGTGGGTCGCCTGCATTATTTCGTCGAACTCAACATTCCGTCGCATGCCGTTGATAACGTCCAGAGTAGCGCTGACCACATCGAAAGCTTGAGTCAGATCGCGCGCCACCCGCTTTAATCTCAAATCTGTAGGCTTAAGCACTGTTAGCAATTTCTTTATAGTAATGCGGTGAAGACAAACTCTTTAAGGCGGATTTAAGACAGATCTGTTGCTTGAACTGCCGCCTGTGCGTCGAGAACAATCGATAACTCAGCGCCGTCCAAAACGTCAACAATATCCTAATAATTATCCAAGATGGTAGTAATAGGAGCAAAGTGCCGTGAGCAGCGCTGCTCGAGAAGCTGTTTGAGCTTCTTTCCATTGTAAATTTTGTAAACATTTGGACGGCGGAAAAGATATAAAGCGTCCCGCAAACAACCCAAAAAATATTCATTTGTATTTCCTTACCAATAGCATTAACCACACACAGATGCAATGGACGATGAATGATTGAAACAATGGACATAAGGGATGGTCTTCCGCTGCTTAGCCTGTAGTTTTTTTTGCACACCTCCCTTTTTTCAGCCATTACCGACGCGCCATCATAACACTGGGAGATGACGTTCTGGGTTTCCAGGTTCACTGCAGTAAAGACATTGGTGGGTGCCTCAGCATCTAGATCTTCTAACCTTTCCATTCCCATCAATACCTCCTTCACCTCTCCATAGTGGACATATCGAACAACAATTGAGATGGTTTCCTTGTTTGTGGGGTCTCGCGTACCATCAGTGGTAATATGGTATAATATTCTATATCAGCAGATTTTATTTCTTGTTTAACGGTTTTTACTACCAGTTCGCTATGATTTTGTTCTTAGCCACGCTGACTTGTACGACGCATTGTGCGGTATGGCGTTGCTATTGCTGCTAGCTTCTTGTCTTTCTGCAATGTGTATTCAAATAGTCGCAGAAACAACCCCGACGGACGTTCTTGGACGTCTGAATCTAGCGTATCAGTCTTCGACGTACCGTGACCGCGCAGTGGTAACTCGTTCACACATAGGAGCCTAATTGTCAGAACAACGGCACAAACATAGTAACGGTTGTTTGCCAAATGGAGGCTGTTATAACATGTGTGGAGACACTTAGCCCTTTATCTAACCGCGACCTACGTTCAGGCCAAGTAGTTTGGGCTTGCAGACAAGTAACGTGCTTTCCAAATCCTTTGTCCGTAGCTTTCCAGTAGATAAAGCAAGATACCGTAAATTTTGTGAAACAGGATCTTTCATCTAATCTATATTCTAGAAGTTTGTTGAAATTCAATTAAACTAGGGAATCCATATTCTTGACAAAAACGGCGCATGTCGCAATTGGGTCGAAACTGCTGCTGTACATTGTTCAAAATATTTTTTTGTGGGAGGGGGCTCGTTGGGGAGCACGGCCCCCGGTGCCCTCTTGTGGCGACGCCCCAGAATAGATGTTTTATTTGTTACATAATACTACAACAACGATGTTTCCGGACAACGCTCGCCGGTTCCTATGATTCTGGGTGACAATTTGACCTGTGAGAGTCTTTTTTTTTGCTCTTTTATGAGATTTTATAAAAACGGTTCTGTTACACTTTACATATGCATGATCGCGGTGTGAAGGCTGTCGGCATTCCGGTGGAGGGCGGCAGAAGTATCAGGCGGCCGATGAGTTGCGAGCTTTATTGGGAGGTCAGAGCCCTGTTTTTTAAAATTTGGGACAATTTTCTGCCGATTTCTTGAAATTTATCACTAATTTTGTTGCAATGTCGACAATTTGATTATTTTTCGTTGATTTTGCATGCATTTGCAAAATTATAAGCTCCTTCGGTGTGCGGAGCGTCGCGGAGCCTCAGGAGTATCACCTTACCACCGCGGGGATCGGCAAAGCTCCGAGCAGGTATGTTGCTTTCCCACCTCTAGCATATATATGGTTCAATATACCTTAGAATATAAGTATAATATTTAGAAATGTCTCACCTTATGAACTAAAAAGTACTAACTGAACGAAGTTTTAAATTTTCGTTAAGCTCCCTTTTCTAAGTTGATGTATACATCACACAACCTTGACAAAGTGTTGTCGCTGTGGTAACTGAACCTGTGTCGCTTGTGTTCGACTGTTCTACGCTATCCACTACACTATATTAACGCCGTAGCTCGGCTGTTTAGGCAATATCTTAAAGCCACAAAATACTAACACATTCGCATACACACGCTGCATAATAAATACAGTTGGCTATCAATGCGGATTATGACAAACGAGTGACTGTCACTGGCACAAAACAGCTAAATATTTTTTGGTATCTTACCGAATCTTTCATGTTTGTCAGTACTAAAATGTAATTCTCACTGAAACGTTGTTAATGTACATGAGAACTGGTGGTGTTATGCAATAACAATTTTATAATAGACTATACTATTATCCTACATTTATTAAATGTAATTTTCTTGGTGGTCACAGTACAATCCGAAACAACTGTAACGCTATTGGATTTAATTTGTTTCGATTCAAATCAAAAGTATTTTTGACCATTGCCTTACCGTTGTTTCGTTATTGCATCCACCAGTTCTCATGTACATTAACAACCGTTTCGTGAGAATTACATTTCGTCTGACGAACATGAAAGATTCGGTAAGATACCAAAAAATATTTAGCTGTTTTGTGCCATAGATAGTCACTCCGTTTGTCATAATCCGCATTGATAGCCAACTGTATTTATTATGCAGCGTGTGTATGCGAATGTTGTAGTATTTTGTGGCTTTAAGATATTGCCTAAACAGCCAAGGCTTCGGCGTTAATATAGTGTAGTGGATAGCGTAGAACAGTCGAACCAGCGACACAGGTTCAGTTACCACAGCGACAACACTTTGTAGAGGTTGTGTGATGTATACATCAACTTTGAGAAAGGGGAGCTTAACAAAAAAATTTAAAACTTCGTTCAAGTACATACTTTTAGTTAGTAAGGTAAGACATTTTACTAAATATTATCTTATATTATTAAGGTATATTGAACCATATATATGCTAGAGGTCGGAACGATACCTGCTCGGAGCTTTGCCGATCCCCGCGGTGGTAAGGTGATACTCCTAAGAGCTCCGCGACGCTCCGCACACCGAAGGAGCTTATAATTTTGCAAATGCATGCAAAATCAACGAAAAATAATCAAATTGTCGACATTGCAACAAAATTAGTGATAAATTTCAAGAAATCGGCAGAAAATTGTCCCAAATTTTAAAAAACAGGGCTCTGACCTCCCAATAAAGCTCACAACTCATCGGCCGCCTGATACTTCTGCCGCCCTCCACCGGAATGCCGACAGCCTTCACACCGCGATCATGCATATGTAAAGTGTAACAGAACCGTTTTTATAAAATCTCATAAAAGAGCAAAAAAAAAGACTACTTCACAGTCAATGTCACCCAGAGATCAAGGAACCGGCGAGCGTTGCCGGAAACATCGTTGTTGTAGTATTATGTAACAAATAAAACATCTATTCTGGGGCGTCGCCCACAAGAAGGCACCGGGGGCCGTGCTCCCTAACGAGCCCCCTCCCACAAAAAAATATTTTGAACAATGTACAGCAGCAGTTTCGACCCAATTGCGACATGCGCCGTTTTTGTCAAGAATATGGATTCCCTAGTTTAATTGAATTTCAACAAACTTCTAGAATATAGATTAGATGAAAGATCCTGTTTCACAAAATTTACGGTATCTTGCTTTATCTACTGGAAAGCTACGGACAAAGGATTTGGAAAGCACGTTACTTGTCTGCAAGCCCAAACTACTTGGCCTGAACGTAGGTCGCGGTTAGATAAAGGGCTAAGTGTCTCCACACATGTTATAACAGCCTCCATTTGGCAAACAACCGTTACTATGTTTGTGCCGTTGTTCTGACAATTAGGCTCCTATGTGTGAACGAGTTACCACTGCGCGGTCACGGTACGTCGAAGACTGATACGCTAGATTCAGACGTCCAAGAACGTCCGTCGGGGTTGTTTCTGCGACTATTTGAATACACATTGCAGAAAGACAAGAAGCTAGCAGCAATAGCAACGCCATACCGCACAATGCGTCGTACAAGTCAGCGTGGCTAAGAACAAAATCATAGCGAACTGGTAGTAAAAACCGTTAAACAAGAAATAAAATCTGCTGATATAGAATATTATACCATATTACCACTGATGGTACGCGAGACCCCACAAACAAGGAAACCATCTCAATTGTTGTTCGATATGTCCACTATGGAGAGGTGAAGGAGGTATTGATGGGAATGGAAAGGTTGAAGATCTAGATGCTGAGGCCCCACCAATGTCTTTACTGCAGTGAACCTGGAAACCCAGAACGTCATCTCCCACTGTTATGATGGCGCGTCGGTAATGGCTGAAAAAGGGAGGTGTGCAAAAAAAACTACAGGCTAAGCAGCGGAAGACCATCCCTTATGTCCATTGTTTCAATCATTCATCGTCCATTGCATCTGTGTGTGGTTAATGCTATTGGTAAGGAAATACAAATGAATATTTTTTGGGTTGTTTGCGGGACGCTTTATATCTTTTCCGCCGTCCAAATGTTTACAAAATTTACAATGGAAAGAAGCTCAAACAGCTTCTCGAGCAGCGCTGCTCACGGCACTTTGCTCCTATTACTACCATCTTGGATAATTATTAGGATATTGTTGACGTTTTGGACGGCGCTGAGTTATCGATTGTTCTCGACGCACAGGCGGCAGTTCAAGCAACAGATCTGTCTTAAATCCGCCTTAAAGAGTTTGTCTTCACCGCATTACTATAAAGAAATTGCTAACAGTGCTTAAGCCTACAGATTTGAGATTAAAGCGGGTGGCGCGCGATCTGACTCAAGCTTTCGATGTGGTCAGCGCTACTCTGGACGTTATCAACGGCATGCGACGGAATGTTGAGTTCGACGAAATAATGCAGGCGACCCACAAGTATGACACCGTACAGCCTGAACCCACGAGAAAAAAGCAGCTTCCGTCAAGGTACTCTGCTGCAGGCACCGTTCTGGAAGCCGACATTATAGGACGAACGGCCGACAGCAGTCCAAACTATCGGCAGTTGCACTTTGGTGCGATCGACGTGTGTGTCGGAGTCGGAATCCCGGTCGGGAAAAAATCAAGAAATCCTTCTCCTTTAAAACAGCGTTAATTCCAAAGCCCGATGGTTTGGAAGCATTGCTTGCCCAGCGATCGATCGAGCCGCTGGCCAACTTAATAGGACTTACCATCGCCCTTCTGATGTCCAACGAGTTCCTGGTTGTCAAAAACTACGTCCTAAAGAAGGTAGACCTCACCCCACCGGTTTCGCTTCAAGACATTGTCGCGTTTTGTGCCCGATGAAGGAAACGTTTCAGAATGTGTATGGCTCTACCGTCAGGCCTGACGTTTGTTGAAGCACAGCTGTAGCTCATTTTCTTCCTTGATCAGGGTTCTGACAGACTATCGACAATCTATGACACATACTCGAAAAAGTAACTTGATTTTGCTATCTTTCCTCCTAGAACACACCGAAAAATTACGTATGGATACGTTTCTGAAGCATTTTGATTCCTGCACAACGCGGCCGCTGCAACTGTATTAGCGGCCTAAAAAGTTATGTGTAATTTTTTTGCATAATGGCTAATGAGTGTGCGCAAATTCAGTGTGTACACCTCACCTTGACCGACATTACTTTAGGTTTGGCAACCGATTGGTTTGTAGATGTGATTCTGAACACTGATCTCATACCTTTTGAGGGGTCAATAGGTCAAAATTTATTACGTTTATGTAGGTCGATTTATGAGATACGGCACTGAAGTTGCATACTATTCTCTATCATCCACTCTGGCGGGTAACATGCACAACTTGTGAATAGTACAGGACGATCTAATAGCTCCTCGTTTAAAACGTGCGCGCCATGACGGATTCGACAACCAAGTTTATGATTCATATTTCGCACAAAAAATGCTCCCGAATAGAAACATTGGTCACTGTCGTGCAAATACAAAGTGACGTATGATGTTCGCGAAGACACAATGCAGGCAGCACGATTTGCATTAGAATTTCAATGTGTTTTATGATTTATGTTAGCGGTACCTAGACAATAATGTGAAAATTCCAAGTACTGTTGGTGACATGGTCAAAGGTGGATGGGTACCACTATTTTTGAGCCACCGTGTAGGTGCCCCCCAAAATGATTCAGTGCCACCCCTTGCGGAAATTCCTGGCGACGTCCCTGCATCTGTTCACATAATAATTACATAATAAAATATCAATTATTGTGTTCACCATGCCACGTTCTCTCAGTGTATATACCGAGTCAACTTCTTGCTGGTCTTAACGGAAGTTTAGGAAATTCAAACGATCGCAACTAATGTATTCAATTTGTTTCGGGCATGGCACCAATCTGAGCCAGTCGTACATTGTAAAGATAAAACTAGATGAATTTGTGTATACCAGAGCCCGGTTGTTTCTGGCTCGTACGGGATCGCGAACATCGGCTATAATATTTTACTAAATAAATTACGATTCTGGTTTCTTCATTGATCTCTCCAGCAGGCCTGATCTCAGTGCGAATCAGCCATCGATTTTTGTTTGTAACGTTGAAAAATCATAAAAAATGTCATATAATTAGGTCAGCCCACTTAAAACTGCTTCATCTATGACATAAAATATCCTATGCAGGACCTGCAATGTTATGGACTCTGTAATGTTAAAATTTTATTTTTAAGAAGCAGTAGCCAGAGCGGAACTCTGACCCGGGCCCCACCCTATGTGCCTCCTGTACTTCTAAACACGTTGCAGTTGATTTATGTTATATTTTTTTCACGCGGGCCAGAGCATACGCGAGCGGTTCAGAAACTATTTTATTACCAGCGTGAGGTATAACGAAATGGCTTTTAAGGCTCATGTTAGTGTATAATTCGTTTTTGGTTTGAGCTTACAGAAAATGAAAATGTTCGGTGTGTTTTGTAAATTTCTTGTGTCGAAAGGTACTCTCAGCCCTCTTGACTATGCCGCTAATGTTGGGCTCGTCTACAGGGTTGGGTATTGTTGTTGAATTCATTTAGTATACATAAAGATGAGGTTTGCATCCCCGGCAAGAAATAATTGAAATCTTTTATTTGCTCGTATGTGATTTTGTATAACTTCAGATGGCAAATATGGAGGAAAAGTGATAAACTGAGTAGAGTCGCTCGAGAAATAAAAGAAACAAATTCTTTAACAATAATGATGTTTAGCTGAATGGAAGTTATAACCGTCAGGTGTCGTTTATACCTCTGGTTATGCCGTATATTTTCTTAAATATGTCAGGCTCGTGTTTGGAACATTAGAAACTGGCGTCTAGAAATAGGAAATTTGTAGTAAAATAATTGGTAATCAGAGAATTCGGGAAATTTCAAACTTCGGAAAATGTGAGTTTGGGGTTTGGAGAATTGCAAACCTGAAATTCCGAAACATCAGTCTTAATAAATTTGGGAATCATGAAGACGCAATTAACCTTTCAACAGCTGAGCTTTTTAAAGCTTACAACTCAGGTTGAGGAGGGTCTCCGAAGCTTTTAAAAAAAGCTGTTCCTGGTTCATATGTTTTCGAAACGACGCTTTTCTCAGCTACTCTGTTAACTATTAGGAACAGTATCTACCTAAACTTTTGAAAAGCTATCCAAGTAGAAACTGTCTAAAACAGTGCTCGAGAATTAGGTGAAGCAACCATCAGCTAGTATTTTCTTATAATTTAAAGTAATACATATCAATCGAACTTATGCTCATTCCATACCTAACTGTAAATGTGTGCAGATGTATTCAATAAAATTCAATGCCAAATTATTGTGTATATAAACAATCATGTATGTTCATAGTGAACTGAGGACCCTAAAGCGCGGACCACCCTTGTGGTCGCCGTTCCCCCCGACCAAATCTGTCTGAGGATACGCCACTCCTCTTTATCCCTACACATGCGCAGGACACCCGTGCAAAATTTGGAAAAATTCACAAAAATTCGAACCACAAACCGTCTGTTGAAAGGTATAGAGATCGTGTATTTGTTAATGGTCGGTGGACGATTCGAAAGGACCACCTGACGATTTAGGCGTTAATGCCCAAATTTCATAACAACCGGTTACCAGCAGACAGCTCGTGTAAACTCCACAGCACGGCCAGTGGCTAAAGTGACCCGTAAAATGCTTTCACGGCTGTTATACAACAGTAGCTCGCTAGCTCGCATAGATGTAACAGAAGCAATAGTCTTATGCTTAGCTTGAAATTAGGTCGTAATAAGATATAAACTAAGCCTAAGCCCGTGGTACGCGAGATCCTCCCTTGGAAGACAAATGTGACGGCTAGGCAATGGTGTTCCGGGGTTGTTGTGAGAAGCTCGAAATACCTCAGAAAACAAATTTTTTCGAAATTTGTTAAATTATCTATTTGTCTCGTATTTTTGCTTCCTTTTACCCAATTTTCTCCAAATTTGTCAAATTGTGCTATTTTTACATTTTATAATTTTTTACATTCCTCATACTCTTTAGCGCGTATGAGGGGTTAGGATGCCGACCCTTGGAGTAAATATAGCTTAAGGGAGAGTAAGGTTTGATATTTACAGGTTAACCACTGCCTCTAAATGCGTCGAACCATGGTGTAATGTAAGGCTCCTTAAGGCTACCTAACTGCTTAGGTGCCGGGGATGAAAAACATGTGGCAGGTGCGATTCAAACCCACGGCATTTTGCTTTTCAGTTAGCTGAACACGAAGCTCAAAAAGAGGTATCTCTAAAGCCTTTGATAGCAGATTTAAAGCTTAATTTAGACATAGGAGATGCCTTGCTGTAACTCATGAAAATATTGATGGCTCCCTGCTTTGAAAAACAGCGGAAAAGGTTGTATAGTTGCTCTCCTATTATTTGTCGTTGCATTATTTCTCAACAATATCTGCCATTGCATAATCTTATCTTTGCAGTATTACTGCAATATATTAATAAAATGTCGTTGGTCTCGACCTTATAATTAGTACTTACCATTAAAGTTATGATTTAAAGTCTTTAGCTTACGTAGCTACGAACCTAGGTATGGTCTAAGGGTTTGGTAATGCGAACAAGCGGTAAGTTCTGGGATGTAGTACGCTAATAGAGGATCCTTGGGCCAAAACACCCCTGAAAAGTTAAATTCGGGGTTTTTTATATTATTTATTTATTTATTGGTCCCTAAATTCGTGTTTTTCTAAAAGTTGGGATTTAGTTGTTTTCTGTTTTATTAATTTGCATAAAATGCTTTTGTTTTATTAGCTAACCTACCGTTAGCATTGTTAATCCTTGAGTTAGTTCGCACTTACTGAGTCTTTCTCTGGTGACTTTTATCGGGATTTGAACAGTGTAAAGAACAACACTGTATAATTGTTTATACTGATTTAATTTTAAAGGTATATACATAGCTACCGATGTTGTGTTAGCTTAAGGAACACGTTACGGTTATTTATCGCGTGTTGGCTTTATGCAGATGTTTCAATTACGGGTTGACCAGTGTCGCTATTGAAGATTTATGGTTTTCGATGGCTACTATTAGCTTCTACGAAGTCTAGCGTAAAGAATTACGTATCATTCTGATTAGAGATTCTTAATTTCTACTCTAAAAAGTCTCGGTTATTATTTAAAGAATAAAGCGTTAAGATGTTCTGGCTTCACAATAAGGTATCTTAAATCAAAATAACAAATAATTGTAGGAATAATAGATTCCCAAAAAAAATCGAACTGGCAATAATCGTAGTAATAGTTATAACATACTAACAGATATATATAGTACCAAGGGTAAATCTAACCTTTCTCACGACGGTCTAAACCCCGCTCACGTTCCCTATTGGTGGGTGTGAACAATCCAACGCTTGGTGAATTCTGCTTCACAATGATAGGAAGATCCGACATAGAAGGATCAAAAAGCAACGTCGCTATGGACGCTTGGCTGCCACAAGCCAGTTATCCATGTGGTAACTTTTCTGACACCTCTTGCTTGAAACCCTCAAAGTCAAAAGGATCGTTATATCACGCTTTCGCGGTTTCTATTCGTACTGAAAATCAAAATCAAGCGAGCATTTGCCCTTTTCCTCTACGCGAGGTTTCTGTCCACAGGTAGTTATTACTATTTCACAAATTCGGCCCCGTGTCGAGTGAGTATTCAAGGGCGAGCAGTAGGTGGGTTTATTGGTTAGTAGTGCGACTTGTCAGATTGGCTTGACAAGGAGTACTAGTCTTAAGTAGACCGGGTGATTAAGGGGTGTGGAATCGGATCACCGCCTCGCGCAACTTTCTTCCAAACTGACCGGTAGGCCAGCCAGTCGGGGGTTTATCGTCTGAGAAAAGTTCTGACTGAATAGTAGTCTACCGCTACTACGCAGTTGTATTAACGTAGTTCTTCAGCCAGTTGCGGAGGCTTTTTTAATATAATTGGCAAGTAGTAGTATACGTAAACCTAAGGCCTAGGTTAAGGTAATCAAATCGTGTAGTGTGCCAGCCAGTCGGTGGTATTGATCTACCAACTAACAAGAGCAGTATGAAAGTAATAGCTAATATAAATCTAGCCTGCTGTCACTCAAATCGTAATCAATAAATTAGGACGTATTAGCCTAAATCTAAAGACTTAGGGTGAGGTACTTAGTTACTTTTACAGCTGCCAACCAATCGGAGGTTGTGCCAACCTCACAAAAGTGCGAATGAAATAGTACATAACCTTGCCTCAAGGCTATTAGATTTCGGAAAGAACGAAGGAAATATAAGTGTGGCAGAAACTGTGTTAAAATCGAAAGAGTTTAAACTCTGCAAAAGATACTAGAGCATCTTCACGCCGCAACGCAAAATATAAGGCATAGATACTGATCACGAAAAGCAAGGACGCACGCCATACAAATCGTACCACCGGCATATTGCTGGCCGCACCTCTTTCCCAGCAATCTTCGGTGACAAATCCCGTCAACTTTTAATATCCGATAGCCGTCATAAGATATTCCCCATCCAACTCCTACCCCACCAAAACAAAACAATATAAGTGTCCAATGTCGGGGGTCCCCCAAGCTATCCCAGAAGGTTTTGGGCCCAAACTCGTCCTAAAACCTTAAATTAGTTCCTAAGGACTTCCTGGGAGACCAAACCTTTAAGCTTCATAAATGTTTGGTTATTGCACCCTCCCTCTTCTTTTTATATAAAATTCTTTATTTTCATTTTAAAAGGGCCTAATTTGCATAATTTCCGCCAATTTGAGGTATTAGCCAGCCTTTTACTATTGGTGTATTTACCAGCTTGTTGAGCACATCCGCGTTTATCTATTATCTATCTCAAGGTTTTGCCTCCTATGTCAGACATACGGATTTGGGCTTAACGGTAGTAGCTTAAAGACGAAGGGATTTTAAAAACGGTTTTCTGGAAAGCTGGGTGATAGTGGGAGTCGAACCCGCAATTATATAATATATTATCATTTAAGCCTAGCTGTAGGAGTTTGAACACGGTAGATATGAAGAACGGCCTCCCGTTTTTGGACCCACAAGCATACGCTGTAACCAACTAAGCTATCCCTGCGCGACTTCACAGCTATTATAAAGTCGTTATATTCGACACCCCCCGTTCTTACTTTAAAGCCTACCACTGGCTTTATTTTTTATATCTATTTTACAGTCCCTCAATTATAAAGTCGTTATATTCGACATACCCCGTTACCACTGGCCTTATTTTTATATATCTATTTTACAGTCCCTACAATTGCCATACCACCGGCCTTATTTATATATATATATCTATTTTACAGTCCTCAATTATAAAGTCGTTATATTCGACACACCCGTTCTTCCATTAAGGCCTACCACTGGCCTTATTCTTATGTAACTTATTTTTATATGTCTATTTTACAGTCCCTCAATCATTTCAGTCCCTCAATCATTCCTAATACTATCAATAATAATCCGTCAAGCTGCACAGTGGCATCAAACCACCGGGCCCATAATCTGGTCCTTAGGGGAAATCAATGATGGCCTCAAATTTTCAACCGCTGAGGCCATTATTGCTTCCCCCAAGATTCCTCTCTCATATTTTATATATATTCTTATATATTATAATTATATGTTATAGTCAGATGGGGTAATGATGAGACACTTCAAAACGTGGGGTAACCATGAGACACGGAGATATAGGTTATACATACAGAAACAACACTCTCATACCATATCGTCAATTTCCTTTGGGTTCACCTTTTCCAACAACGCCAACTATGTGTTTTAGTTTTCACAATGCAAAGCGTTACAAAAGCATCGATTTTTATTCACTATACAGCACGAAAAACTTGGTTAAGTAATGATTCGTTGTTTAGAAAATATTCTTCCCACAGCAGAATATTTTTTGACAAATGTGATGTATTGCTACCTTTTTAAAGTTTTGTGTGTACAATGCGCTACAATTTCGTGACGCTGTTGGTTTGGCGAAAAATTGCTGTCCCATCGTTGCCCCACATCAGAAGCCTTGCTGGGGATAACGGTGGGACATCCCATGGTTACCCCTAGTCTGTCCCGTGGTTACCAGCATTAATTGTTTGGTGTAAATTAACTTCAGTAGTCCGGACAGAAGCAACCAGTGGTTGTATGAACTAACGGTTGCTTCAGTCCAGAGAGTGGTATTTCAGACTATGCTTTAGTAAATATATAATGTAATAGGTACAGTAACACGCTATTAGCCATGGGCCGTACTTGTCACAAAAAATAAGCAACGATGGACTACTGCCACGTTAGAACTGGCATTAGCAGAAAAGCAGCGTAAACCGAACACATCATTTCGCGATTTCGAGGCCATTTTTAAAATTCTGCGACAGACGATATATATGCCGTCATTGGCTTGCTAGGGAACAGGGCCGACTTGTTGCAACAGTCGACCATGGACAAAAGCCGGTGTTTAGCGATCACGAACAAGTTGAGCTAAAAGAATGTATTATTGAAATGGCAGCAGCGGACTTTCCTTTACGCGTAATTG
>JASANE010004934.1:0-106054 GCA_030248225.1 Trileptium ribeirensis | reverse complement strand
CTTTATTTAACTAGTAAAACTGAAATCAGAATAGTAAAAAACCTATAACCCTTGTTTAATTTATATAAGAAAAATAAATTCTGAGTGCTCGAATCCAACATTAGTAATTTTGCTGAATTTGTAACAATAGTTAAAGAGTATTGAAAATAATACCAAAATTTCCCATCTATGCAACCTAGACTAATTTAAGTAATAATAAATAATCAGCTGAGGGTGAATCAGAACACCACCCTCGATGAGTGAGCTTCTAGTTATCCAAACAAAGTTATACTGAAATAATGTTCGGTTAATAGGAAGTTATAAGAAATGTAAGAGAAACAATATTTTAATTTTGGAAATAGGAGCGCTGTTGTGTCACTGACATTTATTATGACCACAGACAACCTCACAATATTATTACAATATTTTGACCTTTGAAAAACCGCTATATTTTAGAAAAACACCATCTGTTCGAATGATGTCATTTTAGTGACATCATAGTTTCTAGTTAAATCGAAGCAAATGAGATATGTAGTTAATTTGTTAATCGATCCCAAGTGAGTATATGACTCTATACTTGTTTTAAACGATAGTCACTAATATTGAGCAGTCATGACATCATTTGCCGATAATATAAGCATGAATAAAATGAGACTACTGTTTAAACGATTAACCACCACCATATGGATTTAAATTTGCTATTTTGCTGCAACCCAGTACTATCCATCTTGTTTGATCCTAAATTATAAGTCTATTATAGCAGAGATACACATACTGCTGGAAATCGTAACGCAGTTCTTTTGCTACATTTCTGGGAATGATAGATGTGTTGCCATGGAAACCGGACTAGTGGTACTACGTATAAATATATATATATATATATATGCCATCTGTCCACCCCACTTCCCCCACCACTGTGTGGGGGGGGGGGGGTAAAACCCCCATTTTCTATCTACTCTCAACTACTGGAAGCGAACCGTTCGGATCCTTTCTGGGGAATTGGCCTCGGACCAGAAGATGTCGCCTTTGGTCGGTGTCCACGGCCATGCCACAACGTCATGGGCCGCCTTCTGGAGGAAATACGGACCTTCATTCGCCACGGAGTTGCCACTTGGCCCAAGGTCATCATCCTAGGCGACAATATGGCAGCGCCATTAGTGAAAATGGCCGCAGCGAAAGAGTAGTTGCCTGGCCTGGAGCTACCACACAGTTCTTTATTCGACTGGCGACGTGTATTGCGACGCCTCAGACCACGACTGTCATGATACTTGGCGGATACAAAGCGCCCTGCTTTCTAAACCGCATGAGAGTCGTCTCTTGGACACACCGAGCAAAGTCATGCGCCGTGTGCGCCGTCACATTTGCTCGTTCGATTACCTCCTGAGCGACGGCGCTCGAGCTGTTGTAGCGCCACCGCCACCGGCACGGGACATTGGACAGGACGACATTAGCAAATGGTCCGAAGAATTCAAGAATTCACTCAGCTGCAAAGAGGTATAAAGGAACAATTTCCGGAAAGAGCCCAGAAGTCCAGTATGCCCCATTTTTCACCGAAACTATTAGAACTCGTGGTCTGGGAAACCGGCCCTAGCGATACCCCTCCCTCCGAACCCCACGTTACCGAGCCCTACATCGGTTATCTGCGTTAATGGGTGGGAGAGCAGATTGAATATAAAACTCTCGGTTAGGAAAGAAAACGAAAAGGGAGAATGAGGACGATGCCGAGGGTGAACCATTGCACCTAACTGTACAATCGGTTAGAAATTGTATCGCATTCGTTGATTGTTGTATGGTAATACCATTTGTCGTATATTGTAATGTACTAATGCAACCTTGTTTATATATTGTCATTGTGGGGATATTCCATAGTTTCACGTATTCAGAAGATATCAAAATTTGTGACCAGGCACGCTGGTCCCCGAAATGAATTAAGAGAGCTACTACAACTGCAAGTTGAACGGCGGTACCGGAATACAATTTCCCCTTGAGGCTATATGGGAAAAGTCATTTTCCCCCTTTAAAATATAGGAGGAGGACTTAGTTTGGAAACTCTCGGGGTTCGTCAAACGAAGGGTTAGGATAAACCTCTTAATATCCGCTGGTCATTCATAAACGAAATATGGACCATTCAACGTGATCAGGCCGAGCCCTAGTAAATAAATTACGTGCTTAGTTTCAGATAATAGAGTACACAATTACCAGGCAGCGAAGGCGTTCTGCTCGATCTAAATTTTCGGAGAAGTCTTAACCCTCTCATGCCCGTAAGGTCCAAATGGACCAAACGCACATTGCGACTCGCTGTGTTAACTGAGTTTGTCGTATATCGTACGTTTGAACGTGCGTTGTTATTCGCTCGCATTGTGAGGTTCCTTAAGGATCCGAGCAACAGCTCTCAGATAGCTCAGTGGTTTGTGTACACAAGTTTCAATCGTACGTTTCGGGTTCGATCCCTGGCGCAGGCTTGAGTTTGTCAAACATTCCGCGATACTCAAATTAATTCGGGCATGAAAGGGTTAAGTCACGAGACCTCGGTACAGGCTATTCATCACAAACTTGTCTTAGGCTGGTGAAAATTTACTCGCAACCCGTATAATTAAGTCCGAATATTTCCATTTAGAAATATAAGAGATGTAACAGGCCCGTTCCGGCGCCGTTACGAGCATTTTCCTGACTCCAGCACCTAAAATCGTACCGAAACACGTTGGTGAAAATATCGCGTCATATTTTATATTTCTATCAACTGGTTCATTTATAAAATGTCGTATTTTATCATTGGTTCGTATATAAACTGTCGTATCTTATCACTGGGTCGTATAAAAAATGTATTTTAGCACCGGTTCGTTTTATAAAATATCGTATCTCATCACTGGTTGGTTTTATAAAAGTCGTATTTCATCAGTGGTTCGTATATAAAAGGTCGTATTTTATCACTGGGTCGTATATAAAAATGTCGTATTTTACAACTGGTTCGTTTTATAAAATATCGTATCATATCACTGGTTCGTTTCATAAAATGTCCTATTTTATCAGTGGTTCGTATATAAATGGTCGTATTGTATCATTGCTTCGTGTGTAAAAATGTCGGATTTCATAAAATGGTTCGTATATAAAACTGTTATGGTTTGTTTCGACATGGTGTACCATTAAGTGAATGATCTTTGCTTTATTAACCGCGTTCTTTCCGTGACGAGTGTTGATATTTGACTGAATTAGAGAGAATTAAGCTGTTTCAACCGACGCGTAAGACTGAACATGGAACCCCTAAAAATAGGAAAAGGGGAATCCCGCCGAACCCCAAGCAGCCGCCATTATACGTTAAAACTTTGACGGTTATGACCGTCCGGGAATAGGAGGCCCCGGGCTGCACGTTCAAGCTAACAACTTTATTGAGACTGAAATCAAAAATATTAAGCTTACTTGGTTTTAGCTGCACACTAAGCAATGGTAACGGGAAATCACCATTCGCAACCAACTAACTTTACACATACGGTAGCTTTTGAGCTTACAAACAATAACGGATACCGGGTTAATTTGATGGCCCGCACCCGTCTAGGGTAGTATTATCCGGGAATAACCGGAGCATACTGGTAGAACAGTGTGGGGACCATTGTTGAACACTAGACTCGCCCCGAACGGCGCCCGAACCTCACTCGTAACGTGTAGAGCCAATCGCTACTTGCGCTAAGTTGGATTGTCAAAGCAGAATCCGGACTGTTACTTTCCATATATTTATGGCAGACAATATAAATATATGTATGTGTGTGCCCCTTGGACTACTATTTCAGGTGAAATCGCCCCGTTTCCATAGCTCCCCCGTTGTAACATGCGACTGATGCAAGCCCCCACCTTTTTATCCTCGTTGTCTTACCGCGCGTTTGAACCGGTGCATGCGACCCCTCGTTTTGTTCATTGTGACTGTACAAATCCAACGATGTGCGCCGGACCCCCGTCCGAATCCCCGCTGACCCGCTGTAGTCACTCAAAGCTGCCTAAATCTCTGTTGCCAACCACTAGTGGGCACAGATGATTCGAAGCTTTTTCTCTCAACTTCAAAATGGGCGAACCGCCCCTCATTGGATTCGTCTCGACGAGACATCTCCAAAAATACCCGGCGAGTCACGGTCCGCTTCCCCGTTAACCCGGGACAACCGGCGAAAGCGCCCCTACCGTAGCCGCTGCTCTCCCTAATCGTTGTAGTTTTAGCACCATTCTTACCCCTGCCGCCCCGGCAGCGACATCATCCGAATCGCCGTTTGACGACGAGCTCAACGATGCCCGGCGGGCGTCGCTCCGCCCAATTGTTAACGCAGGAGAGCCCATTAAAGCTCCCCATACTTATATACATCAGAACCCAAGGGTAAGTTCCGATCCGTTACTACCTCCTTCCCCCTCGTGTTTGGTATCGGTCGGCCCCGTTTTTCGTCCTGGGACCGAATCTAACCCCTGCCCCTCGAAAATCCCCCGGGACCCCCCTTGTCCCGCGTCCCTTCCCACGCCCTCGTCGTGTCCTTGCAGTCCTTTTGTTTTCTTGTCCTCGTTCTCTCTCTAACCGACGTTTTTGGTCGGTCGCCTTTGTTGTTGTTGTTGTTGGTTGTGTGTTGTGAGTGTGTATTTATCTTGAGCGACCTTTCTGTCGCTCAGGACCCCATCATGTCTAATGTGTGTAGTGTGTGTTCGTATGTGTGTGTTTGTGTGTGTGAACATATACTTCTATATATATTGTGCTTATATGTATGTATTTCATATACTTATGGATATATTTATGTACCTATATATCGGACGGACAAGGACAACACGTACAAAACGCGTTAAAATTTTAGAGTTTTACTAACGGACTGGATACGGACGATTAGAACGAACGGGGGTGTCTTCGGGGCCCTCCCGCGGGTTCTAGGGCCTTGGAGCAGGCCCCCTGACCAATTACGAGTACGTTAGGGTTTGCTCTGTCTCTGACTTCAAGACAGTCGCATTCCCGTCGTCGGTTCCCCCGGCCAGTCATTGAAGCTTAGGTAGTCTCACGAAAATCGAAATTTAACTTTATTTCTTTCGATGTTTTAAGGTGTCCTCAGAAGCGACGGTCACCTTTAAAGCCAAATTTAGCTTAATTGGATGGGCGGCAAGTCGAATCCACAAAGGCGACGTAGCAGATGGGTCGCCAAACAATTAGAGCTTCAGCTGATTGCTGGTCGTTGCGTGGGACGATGAGTTGGCGGTTAGACCAAGAAGAAGAGAGCAAACAAATTCAAAAAGCTTAGAGATCGAGTGTCCCGGAAGTCGCCGATGTTGACCCAACCAATCTAGGACAGGAAATCGAGCAAATAAGATTCGAATTTCGACGAACATCCGGAACTAATTGCTGGAAGTTGAGGCTTAAAAGCTCAACTTTCATGAGAAAATCGGGGTGAAAGTCGCAGATGGACAACTTCCGAGTACTCGGAGGGTTCAAACTTGATCTCGGCACATCTAATTGAAGCCGACTCTCTCTAAGGACATCGACAGCTTACGGTAGCCGTCAAAATTTGAATCTCCGGAAGTGTCCCCAATTGGACACTGAACGAAAACCAGAAAAAGTGGGCGTCAAGAAATCGCCCACGACTGGACGACGATAAAATCGCCATACTAAACTACAGGCGAAAATTTCGAGGTTACGACCAACGCGTCAAATCTTGGAATCAGTTCGACTTCGACGGCGCGGAGTTCGGTCGACTCTACTGACCGGCTCCGACGCTAGAGCTTATGTTGTATGGTTTCACATTGTTTTTCTGTTTTCCCGTGTTTTTGATTTTGCGAGTTTGGAATGGGATTCGACGGTTGGAGGACCCGCGTAAACATCTTCCGTCTCGCGGAAGGGGACTAGCGACTGCAGTCCCGGATCGAATAGTGTCAGTGAAGAGGAGAACCGAGAGTATGGGGGTTTACTTTCCCCAGATGTAACAGTGACAGGCCATTCATAAACAGTTAATTAGGTTCATTGACAAGCCTCCGCAAGTCGAGTCCCGTTTTGGGCATCCTGAGCGATTTCACAGATTAATACTGAAATTGTAGCCACCGAAGTCGAAGTCCTTCTGATTCCCCGTGGTCTTAGGTAGGGCCCACCGAAACGGACGCTTCTCGTCCAAGTTTTACATGATTTGCTGCTTTTGAGTTAGGGTTATCGTATATTCCTGAGTCGACCACGGTAAAATTTTCTCGAACGTGCGCGCCACTGAAATAGGGACTTGCTCAATGGTTTGTTGTTTTGGTTTCCAAATTTGTAGTTTAGTTGATCGTTCAACGCCCATGCCGTGTTTGGGCTTGAACAGAAACGCAGATTAGGGACGGGGGACTAGTCTCCATCGGGCTTTAGGAAGCCCTTAAAATTTCTTCTATTCTACTGAGCTAACTAAATTTGGGGAAAACAAAAGATGGATCAAATTCTAGGCATTGAGACTTGAGCTTAAGGTGTTTGCTGCTTACGCGGAATGTTGTCTAGGGATTGTGTTGGTTTAATCGTTTGACACTGACTTTAGGGCGTTTAGGCAAATTCATTAGGCATCTCATCTGAACACAAATTTCGCTAGGACGACTGACCGGAGAAACCGAAAGGTGCCCATCTTGACCCTCGTGTGATCCAAAAAAGAGCTGCGGGAACAACGCCCCCAGCCGATCAAAATTTCGCCGACCCTGATCGGTGACGATAACGTTTCGGTTTGTGGTAATACACCAGTTTCGGACCCTAAATGACCACTTTGTTAAAACAATTAAGCTTACCGGTGCTTACAATAATATAATGATGTAGTCTTCTCTCGAGACCAATGTCCAAAATAAACATCGCTAAACAAACTGACAGCAGGTCCCAGCGCCATAATTAGTTGGTGCCCTTGCGGGGGGAACACTCCGTCCCATTCCCTTTTCCTTCCAGTAAACTTAAACGTTTTATCTGTTTCATGAAACTCGGGCTGTTACATCTCTTAAAATTTTTAGGATTTATTACACTCCTTAATCAGGGCAGGAATGTAAATCATGTGGAAAGGTAGATTTGTGTAAAATTTTGCCGTTAAATTCGTAGATGCACAGCCCGTTATACGTTGTAGCTTGAAAATCTGAGATTGCTATAGAAGTTAGCGTATAAAGTTTAAGTGCACGAGAAAACGTCGTCCCTTCTCCCTTATTTTCCGGATTTTTTGGAGTTTTTTCTTATGGCCTGGAACTTTTAAAGGTTCGTGAATTTTGGCTTAATTCCCAAAAATTCGTAGGTTCATGGTACGTTATATCGCTATAACTGCTTTCATATACTTATTAATTATAATAACATACATTTTGGTTTACATGATGCAATGATATAGACATATATGTACACATTGGCAAGTACCTCCAAGGGTCTTAATTTGGATTGGTTACCCCAGGAAAGGGTCCGGGTGCCGAGGTGCCTGACACAGGAGTTTCTTTGAAAATCAGGAAACAGTTTCAAAATCAGGTTAGTTGCTTGGTTTATTCTCGTTTCATTAATTGGGACTATTCTTATCGGGTTGTTTTGACGCTAGGTTGCTTTGGCTTGCGTTGACTATTATCGCTAGTGCTCTCTACTCAGTTGGTCTTAAATGATCGTATCCTGCGAAAATTTGGTGCCGTTTCTTGCTTATTGCGCTCGCACACGTTCGCCGTTTTTTTTGTCCCCAACCATATTGGAATGTGCTTCACCTATCCATTCGAGGTTCCTTACTGTTATTTGGCTCTCCTTAGTGTTATTTTATCCGCTCGCGGTACCGCCCTTGACTGGCGTCTACTAAATGAGGCTATCTTTAATGCGACAAGCGTTTTAGTTCTGCGTCCCTAATTAGACCGCTCGCCCACTCGCGAAGGTTTCGACGGCAGAAGTTGGAAGCCGTCGGCTCGACGAATTGTGGTCGTTCCTGCCACTCCATATGTGGCTTGTCCCGTTCCCATGCGTCTGCGGCGTGGAAGGCGACTGGCCTAGAGGGCATGTAGACATTGTGGAACGTGTCATGTCGTTGCCGATAGTGGGCCATTAATTGTTTAAGTTCGGCCTTCCAGGATAGGGCGTCCTGATTAGTGGCAACCCATCGGGGTACCGGCGGCGTGATGACGATAGCGGTAGTGGCCGCAACTCGGCGGGAGAGTACGGCGAGGTGCTGCTTGAATTTGCGAAAGGCGGCACTGGGTAGAGACGCATGGAGCTGCACCATTGGCGCCTTGCGATAGATATACTGGAAGCCGCCGGGGATGACGATGCAGCTGGTTTGGGGCGTTAGTATGGCATTTTCCAGCTGTAACAGACACACCATTATGGATTCCGGCCATCCGTTGACAATCCATTTATTGTCCGCTGCCATTTCGAGGATAAGTAGAGCTAGGGCATCGACTACCACGATTGTTGTCGGCCATTGTGCGTGACCAGTGGTGCGGTATTCTCGCACTTCGCCCCATAACGTTGTGACAGCACACTGGGACCTCATGTTGTTGTAACTGTTGGTTGGTGCGGCCGACGTCCCAAAATTGTCCGCCGAGGCTTCCAGCAATTGGTGGTTATTGGTGAGGCGCAAAATTCTCGCATATACCGGTATGGCGAACTAGCTGAGGAGTATGGGCCTCATGATGTGCTCGAGGAGCGGTTTGAGGCGTGCCTGGGTAATAGGCTCGATGAGCTCATTCTTCAGTTCACGCGCTTGAGTTGTAACAGTGTGCCAGTCAGGAGTAGCAGCCCTCGAACGGCGTCCGTCAGTTCCAACAATGACAGCACCTGGACTTGATAGTGCTTCTTGACGGTTGATAAGGTGTTGCCGTCGTGGAGGAATGGTGCCGGCGCCTCGTGCATATTCGATAATTTCGGCCAATAGGTGCCGTGGGACAGAAACGTAGCGTATGGTTTGGCTAGGTCCACACGGTAGGTTGGGATTGCCGGGAGCTAGAACCAGGCCGACTCTGCCGGAGAGAATGGACCGACCACTGGTACTCGCCCGCCAAATTGTCTCCACTTCTGCTCGGCTTCATTGGTGCATCGTGGTTGTGAGGTGCTGGCCATCTACAAGAATAAAGTCATATAGATACTCGCATTACCTTTGATGCTTTTTCCTACTTCACCCTATTAATGCTGTCTCACTTCCTGCTCCTGCTTGCCTGGTGTGGGAACTTTCTCCCCTTGGTTAGTACGACACTTGTGCTTCTCTAATTACCGAGGTTTAGTTCAGTCGAACAGATGAGTCTCGCACATCTGCCAAAATATATTGGTGCCTTGGATTCGCTCTTCCGTCCACTGAACCAGCTGCGGCCAAAATGGTGGAGATACCACCGATTCAGCCCATCGTCGCCGTTCCTCGCCTCGGTTGAGCGGTCCGACCGTATCCCAGGCTTCGACTCCCATGAGCGTCGCTGGCCAACCCGGCATGATGATGCTACGGAGGATTTGGTGTCGTTGCACCATCCTTGTCTTCCGGGCTGCGAGTTCATTGAACCACGTCAGGCTGGTGCCATTGAAATCGTCCCATATGCCGTATGCGCCGGGCGAGATGACCTTGTTTGGCGAGTGCCAAATGTCCCTATAGCCGCCTATGATCATGACTCAGTCGGTTTGCTGCGTCAAAAAGGCGTTCACCAACTTGATCAATTCGATCATGTTGAGTCCTGGCCGCACTAATATTAACCAGTTGTGCTTGTCGGCCACATCTAGCAACGGCAGGGCCCGTTCGTCGCCGACGATGATAACACGTGGCCACCGTACCAGGCTGTCACGGTAAAAAGCACGGACCTCGATAATAAGTGGCCCAACACATTGTGGTACGCTGGTTGGTTGGCACCACGTTTGCTCCGATACACGCCCGTTCCCCAAAAGTTGTCAAGCGAATCGCAAAGGAGAAGCCGGCTGCCGGCATCCTCAAGCTCCTCCTGATACTGCATGTCCTGGAATTCGGCTAAACGGATCGGCCGCATCACGTTCGATTGGTACGATTTGAGCCATCGTCGGGTGTTCGTTGGTAGATTGCGTAGGATGGCGATGCTGCGGAGTTGGATCTCAGCTGGCAACATGTGTTGGTCCAACATTCCATGAACGGCGGTGGTGAAGCCTAGAAGCTCCAGGACCGTTAGGTAGTAATGTTCGGTAACACTGGCGAGTCGGCGGCTGTTGTGCACGATGCCGTCGAGCATGACGTGTTCGTTGGCCAACCAGGTCCAATTCGACCGCTAGGGTGCGACCGCGACCCAGAAGTGCGAGCTGCTTATATGGCTTTGGGGAACGGACGGATATTGGTGCCCGTCGCATATTGTAGGTACGTGCGGCACTCCCTGCAGAATCCTGGGCGCCTGGAGATCGTTGAGGCTGTAGCTGCGGCGCATCTAGATTGGAAAAAGCACTAATAAGTTTACTCAACATGGATGTAAATTAGGTTCGTTTTAACTTTCATCCCTTTTCTTGATTTTGGGCTTTACCTTAGGGTACGTGCTGCTATGGCGGTCAACTTAGTCTACCTGCGGGTACGATTCTTCGGACTCGGATTCCTCATGGGGTGGTGGTCGAGGTACGCGCTGTCGCCATGCGGCGGGGTGTAATTCTTGGCTAGAGGGATAGCGTGAGAATTCTGGCGGTGGTGAGGGACCAGCAAATGGCTCAAGTAGTAATTCGCGTCGGGTTGAGGATGTTGAGCTGGTCATTGAGGTGGTGACACTAGTGGACTGCGGGCGTGTGGTAGAGGCTGCTTTAGTTGATGTTCCCACGACTGTGCTGGTGGTCGCTTGGGGTTCTTGGAATCGGACGTGGCGTTCGCCACGGATAGCCTCTGTAGGTTCCTCATCCGAAGCGACGCCATATGGCCGGCGAACGTGGTCTTTGGCTTGGCGATGTAACAGGTGCCGAGTTTGTGCAGATGCTCTTACTGGTGCAGTATTGGGTCGAATCATCGCCGGTGGGGTAGTAGTCGCAATGGGTGGGGCTTCGATAATTTCCACGGTGGACGGTCCTGGTTGTACTGGTTGGATAGATTGAGTGGTCGTGGTTGCTGGTACAACCCTTGCCCGCTTATAGGGTGTAGCTTGTCTGACGAGTTATTTTCCGCGTTCTTGGGTCGGTGCTTGGGTATGGGGAAGGGTAGCTACGGTTGGCTGGCGACCTGGGTCTCGTCGAGGCGTTGACGTACTGCTACTGGATTCTACGGCTCCCCGTCGACGGCGCGGGCTTGGGATTGTTTGGTGTGAAGTAGCAGTTCAAGATTCACTACTTAATGTTTCCCGTTCTTGTTGACTGGTTCGCTCAGCGGAGGATGGTTCTTGCGTGGTTTGACTAGCTCGTTCATCGTCCGCTTCAAACGCTTCCTTATCCGCATCAGCCCTCTCTTACCGGGAGGTGCCTTCCGATATAGCGCTGGACATTGGTGATCCTGGAGCTGGGTTTATGATAGCAGGTTCGCGATAGCCCCATAAATAGGGTGAGCGATGTCGGTCGGCAGGTGCAGGTGGGCACTATAAGAGCGCGTGTAATCTCCGACAGTCTGCGTTGCAACTTCCATTGGGACTCTTAGTCGCGATGCCATGATGTGCTCAGCTGGTTGCGATTGGAATAGCGGGTGATCTTGTGCGGCAAGCGTGATAGCGTAGCGTAGGTCTCCTGAGGTATATGGGCCAGGTACTACGATTCCATCTGAAGCTCCGCGTGGCGTGGTGGATATCGTGAAGTCTGCGGGATAGAAGTGTTGTCCTTCTAATATTCCTACGCCTACAGTGGGCCCCCAAATGGGATTTCCTCGCTGGTAGCCACTATCCTCTCCATAGTGGTTACCGGTACGGTGTGTTGTCCGTAATCCACTTGTGTGTCGCGGCTGTCGGGTTGTGGTATGTAGAAGAAAGCCTCCTTTCTAGTAACCTGTTCCTGTGCTATTGGTGGCCATGATGGTTCGACTTCCCTGTCAGTGTCAGTTAGTGGGATCCGATTCCTGAAAGTACAGGGGGTTTTGTGGTTCGTATTCGTCCGTTCGGTATTCCACGTGTTATTGGGCAGCTTGTTCGGCCTCCATCTCGACGTACGTTCGCTTGTATAGATTGGGGTCATTGGGGTCACCCAATTCAAGGCTCTCCGTGTGTCCGAACTGTCACTAGCGGCTGTTCTTACGGTGCCAACTGCTACCTCATCCACAGGTTCTACCTCAGTAACAAAATCCCGGTCAGCGATAAACCGTTGGGCTGGTTCGGTCAACCCTCTTTCCAATACCGAAGCGTGTCCTTGATTTAACCAGTCCCCAACATGAGGTACTGGGTTTAGGGCCCTAAAGCATGGTTTGGTCCTATTAATGTGTACTACATGAGCCATGGCTTCGGGGTTAGAATGCATTGTTACTCTCAAGCAAGGCGGCGTGATCCTTAGTATTTCGTATGGCCTACCCCTGCGTGGTGTTAGTTTCCCAGATGTTCCTGGCGTGGTGTCGTACTTATAAACCCAAACTCATTCACCTGTTTGATAACGTGGTTCGCGTGTTCTTCTATCACATCTTGTTCGGTTTATTTCTTGTGCGGCTTTCATTGACCTATATGCACGCTCCCTAATAGATGCCATCCAGCGCTGCGCATTGGCCCTATAAGAATGCGCTGCTGTGTATCCTGTTGCTATGCCATGCGGGTCATATTCTCCAAGTAGCCTAGGATAGAAACCATGCATTAGCAGAAATGGTGGGTATTTGGTGACTCTGTGTACCGAAGAATTATAAGCCATTATACAAAACGGTAAGGATACGTCCCATGAATGGTGGTCATCTTGATGGACGCTTACTCGCCGTAAGTAAAGCAGGGTCTTATTGAATCTCTCAATTTCACCATTTGCTTGCGGGTGATAAGCCAGGCTCATGTGTCGGAATATTTGCATTTCCTGACACAGTTCCTCGAACATATGCACAGTGAAAGCGCCGCCTCGGTCAGAACATAATTCCTTAGTTGCTCCATACCGGTTTACCACCTCATACATAAATATGTGTGCGGCGGTATGGGCACCTAACTCTACTTTTGGGCATGTTTGGTTATATAAGTACCACCATATTGGGCCAAATTCTGGGTCATTTCGTTGTATATATCGCAGTAGCCGAACTAGGTTAAAATCACGGAGGTCAGAGAAGAACGGTAGAGAAATGTTTTAGTGTGTATCTTGTACGTCCTCGATCCTAACGGTGGGTAATATCTCTGTCTCATAGTGCATCATTAATTTTGTGAGCCGGTCAAACTCCTGCTCTGTGGGTAGTGTGGTGGCGGCTAGGCCTATCGCTTCGGATTCAGGTCGAAAAGGTCTTTTGCGTCTTCGAGCCTGGGGTCCGCCTCCAGTACTCGAAATGGCTGCTGTACGTACAGCCATGACTGGGGTTTCTGTGGGGTCCATTCGTATTGGGATTGCGCTCAGTGTAGCCGCCTGCTGTTGTAGCGTGGCTGGGGTACTGTAGTTACTAGCGTGTCAGCTGCCAGTTGCGATGGAATGGCTCCGGGGATCGGTTGACCTGCTGCGGGAGCAATCGGACTGCCTGTGAGGGGAGAAGGCGCGCCGGTGGCGATTGGTGCGACTGTGCGCACGGGGTTTGGTAAATGGGCTTGATCCCATGTGGCGCAGGTCGTTGGTGGGCGAAGGTCATTAGGTCGACCACTACCCATCATTAGGATTTCATAAGTGTCACCTAGCTCTTTATTTACTGATGGGTCGTATCTGGGATCGCGTGATTGAGCATCTCCGTTATCATTTTCCTTACCTGGTCTATACAGTATCTCGAATCCTCCAAACTCGAGTAATAGCTCACTTCGCCATTGGGATAAGCGTGAATTCCTGGGTGGTTTATCAAACAGGGTTTTAAGTGGTTTATGGTCGGTCTCGACGTTGAATTTTTGCCTTACGAGGTAATGCTTGAAATGCAGTGCAGCCCATCTAATTGCGAGTGCTTTGGTTTCTATTACGCGGTATCTGCGTTGATAATCAAGGAGGGCCTTGTTAGCATATGCAATGGGTTTGATTCCTTGCTTAGTTTTCTGGGATAACACTGCACCCATTGCATATCCGGAAGCGCCCGCTTGCAGGATGACTGGCTGCATGAAATCGGGGTGGATTAGGACCGGTTCATCCAATAACGCTTGTTTCAATTTCTTGAATGCTTCCTCAACACCTAGGGATCCTTTTGAACTCTATATCCTTGCGTTTTAATTCATTCAATGGCTCACACATGTCCGAGTAATTTTGGATAAATTTATGGTAATACACCACAAGTCCTAAGAAACTTTGGAGCTGTTTCAACGTCTCCGGACGTTTAATTTTTTCTATGGCTATTGCCTTGTCTGGGTCTGATTTGACACATTCGGTACTAATTATATGCCCTAAGTATTTGAGTTTTAAATGTGCCTTACGGAAGCGATCGAAGACACGGATAAAATCCGCCAAATGGGCCTCGAATGATGGTCAGAAAACTAGTATATCATCGATGTATATTAAACATTTTCCCCACTCAAGTCCTTTCAAAATCATTGACATGCAGCGTTGAAAGGCTGTGGGGGATGAGATTAGACCGAACGGTAGGACATTATACTTGTACTGTCCGGGTACCGTCTCAAAAGATGTTTTATCTTTGGTTTCAGGATCTAATTCTAATTGCCAAAATCCCTTGTTTAGGTCTAAATTCGACATTAATTTCGTATTCCTGTGGCACCCTAGTATGTCATATATGCGTGGCAGTGGGTACGCATCTTGTTCTGCTGCTGTGTTGACCTTCCGAAAGTCGATACAGAGTCGGAGAGAGCCATCGCTCTTTGTTACGTACACTATTGGAGACCCCCAAGGTGAACTCGATGGGGCTATAAGGCCTGCGTCTAACATGCTGCTTAGTTCCTCCCTAAGCGGTTCACGTAAAGAATGCGCCAGCCTATATTTTGCTTGCTTGATTGGTTTTGCATCCCCAGTTTCCATGCGGTGTCGGTGTTCGGTGTATTGTCCTAGATCAAAATCATGTGTGCTGAATACGTCTGCAATTTTCAGCGATTGTAGTTTTCAATTGTTTTAACTCGAACGGCGACAGTAACGTTTTATCGAAGTCTATTTTACTCAATACCATTTGAGCCCGCTCGTGATCGATGGAGCGTTTGCTAGCTTCGATATTTTGGATAATCCTTTCAGGGTGGGCGGTTATATTATTTAGCTGTTTAGCCTCCTTATGTTCCTCTTATCGTATCAAATTTTGATTGGTGTCCTTAAGGAATTGTATTGTTGGATTGATCATGGTCCCTATATGCCCAACTGTTTGCCCAGAGTATATGGTGACTGGCCGTGTTACTAAAATTGATTAACGCAATTGGTATAGTCCGCTGACTCCTAAGCACTAATGCGTGTCCCATCGCGATGCCGATCATTTCAGGAGCGGGGACGAATAGAGCGGGTCCTACACCTGTATCAGCAATTTCAGGGATGGCGTTGATAAATGTTTCTGTATTGGGTTCGATGGTAGTGAGGTTTCTGCACATTACGGCGATTAGCGGTGGGTCGTAACGTTCCAAACCTGCAAAATGTATCTTAGCCTCTTCCTCGTTTACGGCAATTTCTAAACAGCGCTGGCGAAAATTGATGATGCATTTTGGAAGTTGCGACATGAAATTTGTTCCTAAAATGCAGTGATATGGGGTGGTTTGGGTGACAAAAGAGCTCAGTCTGTACCTTAATGGGTCCTATCGATAAGGGTACACTTATGCTACCATCCAATGTCAAAACTGTTTGATGGCATACACTATCCGCGTTGAGTCGTCTGGACGGAGCTGAAGGCCTAGCTTACTTACCAGATATTGTTATACGATAGAGACGTCCGCACCTGTATCGATCAACGTGAGGACCGGTGTCAGGTAGATGAAGGCGTTAATAAGTAACGGTGCGTCCATGTGGTGCATTGCGCTGACCTGCCGGTGGTAGGCTACTGTACGATGTCCTCTACATTGCGCACGCTCGGACACTGCAAATAGTTCGGTAGGTTCGACCAAAGCGACACCTCACTCTCTTTTGCGATGGCTGAGTTTATCCGGGCCGACCGACGATGGCTAAACGTCCGTAACTCCAAATGCTCTGCAGATGCGGCCGGAGCGGACACCAATGGCCGCAGTGTGTCAGCGACGCCGCGCTCACCCTCAGTTTTGATGCTCACTCCGAGCCGTTTCGGGTCAGTCTGACTGCGTGGGCGGAGTTGCCACACGCGCTGTAGTCGCCCTTTTATGCATTTGGCGCAGAAACCGGATTTCTTCTTGAAGCAAAATATGGCAATGCCGAAGATTACCACAGCTACCTGGATCCACAAATAAGGAGCTATTCCTGTCGTTGTAATGTAGGGAAAATCGATCATCTTTTTAAACTGTTCGTCGGCGATCTGTTGGACTTGCAGATTAGTTGCCTTGGCGTGTTCTAATCAGCTCCAGGTGATCGGCCTAAGAGGGATATCTGGGAAGTCATGTACGGTGATGTTGGGTCCAGCGTGAACGGTGACCTTCGGAGCATCTAGCGTGCTGGCAAGCATTAGTGGTCCGACCACTAGTTGGGTGGAATTACCGTGCGACAAGCACAGCACTCCATTTTCTGGTATTTTGATGGTGTTTTTTCTTGGAAACAACGGCTTTGGGCTCGGCGGTTCGAATTAACACTCCTTGAGAGGTGGTGTACACGTCGGTATGGTTGACCATTGGCCCGACCAGTGCGCTATTCATGCATATGTAGCGTGTGTCATCTGGAACGTCTTCGCCCATGATGATCCAATCCAGACAGCGTGAAGTATGATCGGTAGGCAATGCGTGGACTTCGCAAAAAGCAACGCCGGGTCGCGTGTTGCATGCGTGTAAGTTCAACACCTCATACCGCGTCCGTTCAACTCGCGTGGCGTATTCCGGCAGAGGCAGCTCATATGCGCTATGCTCCAGTACATTCCAACCAACGTTGTAGATCCGAAAATAAGGCCGAACATCGTTTGACGTGACTAGTGATACCCTCAAAATGAACGCAAACTTAAACGCGCCCAGGTCGATGTGTACCGGGTAAATATGTCCAAATTGCTAGTCTAGCGCCGGCTCACGTATTAATATGGTTTGCGATATCCTCAGATCCTTCTGGAATAGATTCTTTAGCGTCGTGGCGTCCACCACTTTTGGTGACAGGTGCCCGCTCATATTGGCTTCCATGACGGGGTCAACCGAAGAGCGCAGGCCGGTGCAAAACATGTGGTTCACCAATTCACGATGGACCTCCGTAACGTAACGCTGTTCCTGGCACCTTACTTGTTCTATCATACTAACCACCTCCTGCATCTCATGATGTAGAAATGAGTAGAGTTCCTCGTTGGCACGTGTTAATTTCATGATCACTCGCGAGTTACCATAGGCTACGTTGTAAGTGTTCCGCATTTCCTTAGACAGTGCGACCACCTGTTTATTTAGGTCCTTTAGATGCACCGCATTAGTAAAAGCTACTCCAACCCCTAGGAATCCTGTAACTACGCCAGCAACTCCGGCTAATGCAGCGAGAAATCGTTTCTTCCGAGCCCTAGGCTCTTAGCAAAAAGGAACGTTCGCTTCACAATACTCGCGCATTAAAGCCATATAGTAGCTCGTCTCAAACACGCCTTGGTATGTGCTTCGTAGTTCTCTTTCTAACTCCTGAACTTTAGGTTGTAAATCCGGCATGGTAATACAATTACGGTTGGAACAGCAGTCTCCCAGACATGATTTACTTCTGGGGGTGTAAACACACCATGCCATACAGTGTGCTTGTCTGCTCGGTTGTAGCCCATCCAGGGACAGTCGCAAAACGATCGGTAGGAAGGTGGATCGCGAGGTGGTTATTACCAAACCCTGCGGTTCGATCAATGTACACACTTGTTGGTTGCCATGGCTCCTAAGCGTGCTACCTTGTCCGAAAATGGCGTGGCGATTGCCTGAGTTTGCCCTAGTTGTTGGAGGATAAGCAGGAAAAGCATTATTCCCACGAACCTAGTTCCTCGGCTCCATAATCCTACAGCTGCTGTATGTCGTTGACTTAATACGTTTGAGAAGGGCCGGACCGACCTGGTCAGTATTACTCGGCCGCTCTCACTTGTGCCAATGTATGGTTCGTTTTCGAGATCGTCATTGTCCGAGATGGAGTTGAGTTCAGAAACTACGTCGTCAGAGTCGAATGATGCAATAGCGGGCGCGTCAAACTTGTCCTCACTCATGTCACTGCGCCATGTACTCAACTCACTCTCAAGCTCCTCCTCGTCAATGAACGTTATGTCAACGTCCGGATTGACGGTTGGGATTGCGTCCATCTCCTCGCTCGGATCACTTCCATAGGAATCACTTCTCCTCGGATCACTTCTCTCGGATCTTGTTCCATGGTCTGCTGACAAATTCCCGGCATAGTCCCACTCGTCATGATAGGTGACAAAAGTACCACCGTCGGTGGGCATAAAATTTGTGTTAAATTGTTCCTCACACGCTTCGCATGTTCGAAGGATAGGATCTGAGAACGGTACAATTCAGTGATGGCTTCGGTAATGCTCATTGAGTTTAGTACCCGGACAACTAGTTCTAATAAACCTTCGCGGCAGCGTCCCGCCGTCGGTCCAGTTGGGCCGTTCCAGCCGCCCGAGCTCTGAGCAGCTGGTGGGCACGACAAATCCGCTCCAACACGGCTATGATCTTCCGATAAAATAGAGCCCTTGCGAGTACCTTTCCTCTTTCTGGGCGTAGCCGAGGAGGTATCAATGAATAGCAGGGTAATTTCCCAGGTCCCAGGGTTATGATCGTGGGCGCGAACTCGGACTCCGGCCCCAGCAATATCAAACATTCCTCTTTGAGTAATTCCTGCAGAATTAGGGGCCCTACCTTTTGTTCGTAGGACCCTTCGAAAATATCGTTCTTAGCACGATGTCAAGACTGTGTTGTTTGTTAGTTTGCAAGCTTAGTTGATGCGTTGCCTGTTCAGGTGTTGCTATGTGGTTGCTTGTAAGCTCTGTGGTGGAGTTAGCGTCAATGGGCTCCCAGATTTGTCTAGTTCGCAGTGTTCTAGGTGTATCCAGCGTTTGTTCAATTACGTCCATCAAGTTTACCGGCAATATGATCGTTCCATATCCAATTTCATTTACTACTCCGCTACTTAGGTGACAGGTTACTATCTCCGGTTGTGTTGCTGGTTATTCCACCATTCGATTGGTTACTCGGGCGTTTGCACTCATTTCTAGTACCATGGGCGTCAAAATCATAATATTCGAGCTTACGCTGGTAGTTATTGGTTCCCTCGGTTCAATATTAAGTTATGCTTATTCCTTTGGTTTCAATCCCTTATCCTTACCATTCAAAATCAGGCTCATTGTTGCGTGACTACTATGATAATCTATACCAAAAATAACTTCGGCACTCGGCCCAGTTTTGTCTCCATGTGGCTCGGAACCCTTTTTGCTCGCATGTGGCACGGTTGGTCTTCCCGGTTCGACACACATACTGGAGGTGCCGGTTCCGGTCGACTCAGACTCAAACACACACATGTTCACCTGCCGGTTGGATTGACTGTGCCACGACAGACGCAAACCGTAGTTTCCCACCCGGTCAGATTCCATGGCCCCTACACTCAGGGACCGGACTCGATACGAGTTCGGTCCTACATATAAATTACAATTTTGAACGGAGCTCGGGCCATCGGTACGGCTCGCTTCCTAACGCCTCCCTTCTCCTGGCCAGTGTCATCTACGCTCTGCCCGGGCCTCTAAAGATACTTAGGTTCCATTAGGTTCACAACTCCTGCTGCAGGTTCTTCTGGTGCCGCGCTTACATCAACCTTTGAATCAACAACTTCAGCAACAGCATTCACA
This sequence comes from Trileptium ribeirensis, assembly GCA_030248225.1. Classification (NCBI taxonomy): domain Eukaryota; kingdom Metazoa; phylum Nematoda; class Enoplea; order Enoplida; family Thoracostomopsidae; genus Trileptium; species Trileptium ribeirensis. The sequence continues at coordinate 86,258 of JASANE010004934.1, read as the reverse complement.
CAGTTACACCATTCTACACACATACAATTTTGACTAAGGCTAGGACTCTCGTATCCATCGCCCTCGACCATTAATTGGTCTTTGTGAAAATTCGCGGGTTCACCAGGCGTTACCGCGCCGGCGTTAGAGCCATCGCCACACACGCGACCCCTATTAATCGGCCCCCGAAGTCCGAACGGCGTCTCTCTAGGTTCCATTTCATTAGGTTCATTAGGTTCTCCAAGCATTAGTTCCTTAGGTTCCACATCCATAGGTCCGTTAGGTTTCTTCTGATATCCCGCCGCCTGAGATGGGTTACACGTACCAGCGCTGGGGTCATTGCCACACACGGATGCCGTATTAATCGGCCCCCTAAGTACGAACGTTCACCTCCAATTTCTCACTCGGCATGTCAGGTACATTAGGTTCCTTTGGTTCCATTAGATCCTCAACTCCTCCTCCCCTCTCACTCCTCTCGGTATCTCGGTTTCCATCACTACGCGCTGACTCCATTTTGGGATATACACATACATCGGTTGGCCAACCATTACTCACAAAGTTGCGAGTCACATCCTGCGCGCCAGGGGTCGAAGACAATGAAGCCGAGCGCCGTTCGATTTTATAGTTAGCTAGTGCCTTACTACTCCCTACTTCTACTGTACTGGTTAGTTCGTTTTCAATTGCATTGAATTCTTCGTTGTCGCCCCACGCCCTGGTCGCTTGCGGCAATACTCGTGCTGAGGTTTTATTTGTTTGCAATAGGTTCAGTTGGTATGGGGTTGGTTCGGGTTCAAATTCCTCCTGACCTTCGTTTTCCGCTTCAATGTTCGGGCTATCCTATGCGTGTATTGCGCTGTCTCTAACGATCATTGCATTTATTTGTGCCGATCGGGCACTCAAACCAGCTCCCGAGCGTTCCTTTATGATCGACATTTCGTGTCGCATGACGTCAGACGATGCGCGAGCTTGGGGTCAGCTGCTCGAGTTACTGACATAACTCCTGCGTTTCGGCGACCTGATTGTTCATTTTGACTCATGGGCGCCTGTGAAGGCCTGGCTCGAGGGGATGCCCCTACTTGATTAGCGTTGTTCCAGCCGTTGCTAGGTGTGCGCGGGAAGAATGGTGCTGCTTCGACTGACAGTGGTTGTGATGGGCCAGTGCAACGTGCGCTAGGTGCAGCATTATAGTTATTATGCCAATTGTTAGGTCCGTTTGTATCGCGGCTGTGTGATCGGTTGTAATATTCGGTTCGGCCGTAGTTTCCGTATGTATTTGGAGCGGGTTCAGGGCGGTAATATCCTTGTTGCCCGTAACCTACAGGCCCTCGTTGGTGGTTCCAGTCATCGCGTCGTGAGTATCGACCTGCTCCTCGGTGTTCAATTACTCGGTATGGAGGACGGTTCCTATACTCCGGGGTTGCACTAGGATAACCGTTAACAGTTGGCGCGGTACATTCTGCATGTAGCGTGGGGCTGCGCGTGTAGCTAAGCGGGTATACTCATCTTGTGGTGGGTCGTATATGTCCATTCGGCAGTACGGGCATTCCCGTGCAAAGTGTCCTACCATACTGCATCGAAAGCATTGGTTACCTATGGGTGTTGCTGGAACAGCGTTAGCGTCGGCTGCCGGGGTACCACTATTCTGCATCATCGCATTCAGTTGGTGTTGTTCGGCGCGTTTATCTAGCAAATCAATAAGCCGAGCGATTGTAGCATCGCTACCTGCCGTAGTGTGCTTATTCTCCTCTAAGGGCTCACGTATCTGATCTACTAGCTGGGTATTCTCGCTTCCTTGCGATATGCAGTTTACTGTTTTGGACCGGCTGATTTTGCGAACCGGTATTCCAACTACCTCCTTCTGAGACGCTACGATAGCGTCCTCTTTATACTTGAGCTTATCCATCATGTGCTTAAAAGATGGATATGTCATTCCTACTACGCCAGATTTTAGTTCTCGTCATAGTCCTTGTCGGAGGAACTTTTGTAATAAGGCATCGCGTTATTCACCGGGAATGCTTTGTCTACGAGGTTTTGCAAGTCAAGTCCGTACAGGGCAACCGATTTCCGGTCTCCGTGTACTCGCATACGTAGCATGATTAGAGTGTCCTCGTCGCGTAGCGATGACGAATACATGAAACCCATGTTATAGCAAAGGGCTTCCTAGGTTTGCTTTTGACAGTCGGGAAAACTTTCGTATAATTTGAGGGCTTCACCCTTCAGTACAGTTGGGAAACAGATTAGTTTCTGGTGTAGCGTCCATCCGTTTGCGTCAGTCAGGTTGTCGTAGGTAGCCAGCCAGGCTTCGAAGTCCTGTCCGTCGGCTGCTGAAAACGATGGAATGTCACGTACTTGTATTTTGGGGGCCGTCGTTGTTCGTTGCAACAACTGCTGCAGGATTGCAACTAGAGGGTCTCCCGAGGCGGTGGGGCTTGGTCCATTTGTACTACCAGTCGTAGTGGCAGCGCCAATTCCTACATTTGCTGTTATTATTATTATTGCCACTTATTAGCGTTATTTGCGCTCGCTGGTACTGACATTTTTGATTCCGAATTAGCTATTTATCCCTATTTGTTTCAGTTTGTGTGGCGTCCGTGGTCTCAGTCTGACGTGGGTACGGATGATATAATATATAATTTGCTATATGTGTTTACTTTGCCGCGGAATCCTCTACTGTTGAGCAGAACTTCAATTCACTAGGATCCTCGTGTACTTATTACTCACGTATGTTGCTGGCACTGTAAGCTTTCGCTTCGCGTCGTCAACTCTATCGCTCGCGAGCAGATTTGCCGACGGTAACTCTATTTTCAAATGTTCCAAAGGCTCTCTATGATTGCCCGTTATCTCGCGCGGGCGCACAACGCTAAAACTGGCTCAACCAAAACAGCTACTACTAATTCCTGTTGAAATTTCACTTCCCTGGTGGTGTGGGAAATTTCCAGTTTTCAACGCTCTCCGGTTTTCAAAGGATGATTAAAATTTACCAGCAATTTGTTGTAGTTATAGGTACCGATATCGTTAGATGGACACGATTTTCAATTAGGCGTTAAGGAGCAGGCGTCCCCGAATTAGGAAAAATGGGAAAGCTGGGTCAAATCCTACCTTGGAGGTACGCGCCATACAACATAAAGAACCATGTACTCATTGAACATCAATTATTTCATTAAAGGTGTGCTCAACATAAACGCATTAGTATGTACATATTAGCATGAGAAAGAGGAAAAAACTATAATAGTTACAAACCACAAAGTTAAATACTGACCACGATTTCAATTAGCTGAACGTCAATCAATGTCCTTTGCAACGGCACTATATCTAGTCGTTCTTCGCTCGTCGATCCGTTAAGGCCCGGTAGGCGGTAGTAGCTCTATGATGTCGAAATACGGCACGTACAATCCGGCTGCAGACGTATAACGAGAACGATGTTGCTTCGTGACCCGGTCGATTTGAGTGTCCGCGTTACAATGTCGATTGCGCAGTCAAATAGCCGACCAAATGTACACCTAACAAAAGCTCCACTACCAATGGGTTGGTGTAATTTGCAGGGTCGATCAGTGTCCGTACTACAGTTTGGAATTATCGTCGCGACTACCAGTACAACAGCGTCAATAACACGATTAATTAGCAAATTATATCAATTGGCAAAGCTAATAAATAACGGAGTTGCGTATGATCCTGAAATAGGGACGAAAAAAGCAGCAGGCCACTGTGCCACATATTCAGAAACACGACCACCGACTACGCATCCCGCCGGACGTTTTATCATCGCTTCCTCTTGGCACTCGGTACATCTTACTTCCAGCTCACGGGGTCTTGAGTAGCGCTTAAATTTTACAGCCTCAACTCGAAATCTCAGGTCCAGCCGTGCTAGATATACGAGTCGAAATACTCTTGTTTAGCGAAATAAAACAGCCGCGTAAAACCCTTGGGCCACATGAGCTGGCTATAATCAATAAGTATATGTGCCTGCAAGCACAAACGTTTCAACCGCATTTTACAAGGCAAACTGTTCGACAAGTAAGTTTGCATGATCCAGGTACAAAGCTATATTGACTGCACCAGGTAACCATATCCTATTGACAGTTTATACTTGCGTGAGGTCCGACCCTCCACCCCAGCGGTTATAAGGTGTACCGAGTGCTGCCCAAAATTTTATTAATAACCCCCCGAAACCTTAGATTATTCAGCACGCCTGTATTCGGCACGCCTAAAATTGACGCCTCACGGCGTGGCACCCACTTCTTTATGTACTAGGAACAGTTCTGACCTTAAGGGATCTCAGCTGCACCACCCTCAATTTTCACTGTGTTGCCCGGACAACACCGGCTTACACGATTCCCCGGTGAACCCTAGGCTGACCGAAAGGAACCGCTTAGCTTAGTTGGCTGCCGGCGAGTTAACCAGTGTGTTCGACCTGGCCCCTATATTGGCCGCGCACCTAGTGGTACGGAGGTCCCCCTGAGGGAGGGTCATCCCCTAAACCTGCTCACATGTAATAAGGCTGACCCATCGTTCCCTCATTCTTAATCATACCGAGAACACTCTTGGAGAACTCCTCCAAAACTGGGTCCTGGTTTTGAAAGGCTTTGGGGTTTGTATTGCTGACCCCAGGTCTTAGAGAGTCTAAGCTGGGTTCAACAGAGTAGATACAGACGCTAACTTTGCCTAATGATTTCGATAAAATTGTGGTCGTTGGTTCAAAAAAATTGCAGCACGGGTAGGCAGGGCTAAATTTTTACTAACCAATTTAACAGGAGTGTAACTTATTGGCTGGTTGGGTTCAGTAACAATGGGAATAAAGTTCTGGTTGGTTTTATGAAATAATGGGCGTAGCGGATTGGGGTGGTTTTGTGTACAAGGAGCGTGATGGGAAGCATACGCGGACGTTTCGTTGTCGTCTTTACCCTGTTTGGACCGCCTGGTTTCCTTAGCAACGCCATCCCTGCCTGTGACAAAAGGGCTAATCCAGTCCGACCTAGAACAAGTACAGTCCAAATCGCCTAAATTCAAGCACACACCTCGATGATTTACTGCTAATCATTTTCTTTATATGGTATTTAGTACACCACCCAAACTGGGTGCACGCGACAAAATGTTACATTTCCCCGAAACTGGGGCACACAAAACCGTAATTTTACATCACCCAATTGGGTGCGCACGAACATCTTATAACGCACAAAAGTATTTACATTGTATGCATATGACGTGCGCGCCTGGAACCCAAGAATTCGAAAACGCTTAAGCGCGGTGCACGTCGGTACAGTATAGACCTACACACTTGTATGGTTCGTCGCCCACATTTTCCTTGACATGAATAGCTGCGAATTTGAGTTCCCTAAATTTATCAACTGGTCAAAACCCTATGATTTGGTTGACAAATTTGCAGTTTAGGAGCACCATTGTAGGCTCTTGTGGAAACGCGGAACCCGCAACCCAAAATTTTATTATTTAGTACCCCTTAACTTGGATGACGAGATTGTATTTTGCGAGCTCCAATTGGGCTCTTTTAGAAACACGGAACCCTCAACCCGAAAGTTTATTAATTCGAGCTGGGATGGGCTTAAATTCCCAGTCTATTTTAACACACCTTACAACTAAACTTCTATGGAGTCGGGGTCCGAGCGCTTACGGGCGCGCGGGGCATCCAACGGACAACCCAGCGCCCGCAGAGCGGCCGTTTTGGTTGTGAGACCAAGAACTATAGTCAAATCATCAAAGAAACCTCGGTGAAACTCCTCCCCACGTCTACATGACAAAGTTTGCACCTGAGCAAATGTATAACTGAATATTTGAACGCTAATAGACAGAGGTCTTATACAAATTGAGCATTGAGAAAATGTGTGCGTTACCAAGTGAAAGCTTTAACCAGATTGAAACCAATTTGGACGTGAAAACTAATGGTTTTGGCTGTGTAGCTTTTAGCGTTAGCAAGTGAAAATTTTCCCTTTGGTTTCAAAGCCAACCTAGAACGTCGGCGCCTGATTTCCCGTTGTGACTGCAAGCAATTTTAAACCTAATCAAATCTGGTTGTGTAATTCCTCGCAATCGCTGAACACTCACTAATGTTGAAATAGTTCACCCACTGGGTTTTGATAAGAAAAACACGACCAAGTTGGTGGGGAACCAGTCGAGCACGGAGACATACCTTTTTGATTGCAATTTGTCAAAAGATTTATTTCTATCTTAGTAGTGCGGGCACGGCACTTATGGGAGCGCGGGGCACCCATCGGACGCCCAACACCCGCAAGGGCTACCCCTTGCCTTAAGCTAGCGCGAAAAGTCCAAAACCTACAAAAAGCCTCGGGCGGGCCTCTCCCGCACGTCTGCATGTCGAAGAGCCCACCTGGGTAAAGAAAAACGCAAAAACGAAAGCCAAAACGACAAAGCCCCCAATATTGGCCACAACCGCCGAAAAACCAGACCAAATTTACATCTAGTGGTCTCGACTGGTCCCGTTTTACAGTCGCGTCTATTCCTTTTATACCAGGAATTTCACCGCCTGGGCCCCTGTCATATATATACCAATTCGAACAACAAACACAATAACTATAAACTCTAAATTTGTACATATAGTGTAAACGCCGCTATCAAAACAAGTTACCGCCGCTGATAAACAACACTGCACAAGCCCGACGCTGTGTATTAGACCGCCTGTGATACGCTTTTACGCTGCCCAGCTGCCGGAACAGGCCAAGAACACAAAACCGTCCGCTGGTCGATGCGGCAAAATTTTAAGAGGAAAATATAACGGCGCTCGGGGCGCTGTTTTCGGATAGAATTATCGGCACATTTTTGCCGATATCTCACGAACGAAAAACAGTAGGCGGTCGGAGTCAGGACCAGAATCATGCCCTGGCGGATCGACTACTGACAAAATTTATAATTTAGTTGTGTCTCCCCCGAGAGACCCATCAGAGGCCGATTTAGGCGCACGGAACTCAAAATTTTGTTCCCCTTTTGAGTTAAGAGAATCCTGAGCGGACCCGCGGGGTGGACGGCCCCGGTTTTCAGCTAACATGGTAGGGTAGGACCCGATAAATGTACCAAGCGCCAAAAATCGGGGAGTTTTAATTATTTTATGTGTCCTTTTAGGCTTAGAAAATTTGAGGCTTAAGCGCCTGTTTTGGGGTCCGTAAGTACTAAGGGGCCCAAACATTTAGGCCCGCTTGGGCAATTCGGCACCCATAGGGAGCCCTTAATATGGTTCAATCACCCCGGTCCCCTATATTTATTTGCAAACCCAAAATTTGACATCTTAGTGAAATGCCTTAGAATAATGCCTTAGAGATTTTGCCCTGAAATACTCGCTATTTCCTCACATTCTCTGGTTCCCAAGCGCGAATACTCCTAGTCGAATGCGACATTTATATGTTGCTAACACCATATTGACAGGTTATCATCCAGCATCTGACTCTTTGTGACCCTATGTGCATGTCAGGAGGGGCCCGTCGTAAGACGCCCAAAAGCCATATCTGAGATTTCCCACCCATTTTCGATTTTCGGTAATGACTCCGACCCATCCTGACATGCTCCGTTCTCCTATGCGTGCACAATCATATATATAATACATGGTTAACGCAACAAGCAATTATCGTTCAGTTATTTCCTTTCAGTAGGATCGACCTACATAGTGTAATCCATAGACGGTGCGAAATCACCCCGCACAACCGGGCGGTGGAGTGTGACCTTATATATGTATAAAACACAAACACTGTACATTATTGTTTATTTCACGACAAATAAAATGCTAAACAATTGTATCATCGGCAAGGAAGTCACAATCCACCGGTATCCGGTCGTCCGTACGGCCCCTTCCCTTTTCCTTCCAGTAAACTTAAACGTTTTATCTGTTTCATGAAAGTCGGGCTGTTACACAATATACTTGCTTTTCTGAGCGGTCTTCCTCATCACAAAAAAAAACAAAAACTATTTTTTGCAACGAAAAAATTGGAAGAAATTACTTGTTCTTATAAGTCTTAACGAAACAGCTTTATAAAAATCAAAGCCGAGCTTTCTTTTTATAAGCACTGCGCATAAGCAAACGCAAGTGGAGTGGGTATAATAGAGAACGAACAAGTGGAAAAATACAGACTGCCAAAAATACTAAATTAAATATATGTGATGTATTTTAAGAGACTATGTTCACTGTATGTACATTTTTGAAAATGACATTTAACGGTCACTGCTATAAATCGTAAATAGGCGACTATTCTGAATTTATGCTGAAATGAATCGTTATATCTACGAATTGATGGCTAAGCTTTAAATTGTGACGTTTGAAATAGCAGGTTTGTATCTGTTGTATTGTATGCTAGTGAAAGTGTTTAGACAGTGTTGTCCGACTAACTCTATACCTATAAAATTTCGAATTTTCTAATCAGCATTGCATTGTAATGTAATATAAAGTTACTAACGTTTGCTTACATGAATATGTTTTAAAGAAGTCTCTCCATGTAATGTTTTTGAAAACGCATAAAATAAAAAAAACTGCGCGTATTTACGTAAATTGTTGTAGCAGACAATCAATGCTTATAACACGATTGATTAGCTGTTTATGGGGAGAAATGATAAAGCGGAAATTCCATATAGTATTACTTCTTTGTGATACTTCGTCTAGACATGCTGCTTTTAAAAAAACATATATGTTTAAAATATATATAAAATTTATACATGATGCTTTAAAACTGTTCATTTACTTAGAAAGCTTTATTTTATTGCAGAAATTTTCGAACACAATATATACAACTAAAAATTAATAGCGATATTTGTGTTATACTACTAGCCGTAACACAATGTTAACTGAACCGTAGCTCATGCACAAATATATGTAAAAAACGGAAGCAGATTCCATGCTCGATGACATTTCGAAGAGCAAAATGTATCTACCAATACTACCAGAACAAATACGATGTTAGTGCACAATGATCTTCATACGTTGGACACGTTACTATGTAATAGCTGTTGCGCCGTTTCGTAAAATACTTCTCAAAGGGAACAAAAAACAGCGCACATGTAAACACAACCCTTCGACAAAGATGGGCTGGCGCATTTCACAATGTACGCCGTGAAAATGTATAAATTTATGTGCGATAATGCTTATAAGCGTTTTATGTGGACAAAAGAAAACTATATCGCTTGAAATATATTTTATAATGTAAATGTTGGAAATTACCAAGTATCGAAAAAATATCCTGCACAAAAAAGATGCTCAAAAAAGAGATGTATTCTGTAGCGTGTATATTATTTCGATTTATATTAACAGTTTCGTCTGAGAATTGTACGACAAAATTGCTAAGTGCTATGTTAGAACTATTTCATTCAACTAGTAACCGTCATATATCATGTCAAATTCCCCTATGTGTAAGAGGGCGCGGACAGGATAAAACTGGAAATTATAGCAGTAACTGTATGACATAAATTTGACGGTGAATTCTGACCATGAATAAAGCCATATCTATATTAAAATGTTTTTTGTTTAGATTATATAAATTTCAGGTAAAGACCTTTTTTATTAATGTTGAAACAGTTTTCCAGATTCTTAAAAACACAAATTTATTTCTGGTGAACAGTTTTATGTTAAAACTTCTTTATTTATGTATACACAGTTTACTAAATAATGGAACAGAAATATTATATATATGAATGTATCTATGGATGAACAATTCGATTTAGCTGAACGGGGCACCAAAGCAACAAAGCCGGCTGACTGTAGCGAAACACTTAGACTGTAAGCCGGGCTACTAAAACATTTGTCACGAAGTGTTGTCCGTTACAGGCAGTTAACATTGGTTACAGTTGTAGCTTACTTGGGACAATCGTGTGACACGGTGCACACACGAGATCTTGGATGCCTCATTATATGTTTGTGCTACTGCTGTTAATGTTAAGCACGATTATGAAAGTTATATCAGTGTATATCTCATGGAAAGATCTTAGCCTAGGCTAAGGGTCAGACTTAGTATATCGATAAGGGCACGGCCGGCATTTTATTTACGCCCTTCATGGTTACTTTTCCCAAGGTTTTTATCCAGGAGTGTGCATATTATTTGTAGAGTACTAATTTACTGCGCCATAAAGATCAGTATATTGGCCAAACTGTCAGAACATAAACACAAACGGCAGCTATTATAAAAGCAAAAAATCGCACAATTGAGGAAAATGTGAAAAATTATTAAAAAGCAGAAAATGAACAAATACAAAATATAGAAACTATTCGAGACAACTCTTTCTACGAGTACAAGCAGCATGGATTTATCTGTCATTAAAACCGAGTCCTTTTGAGCTCAACTGGGATATTCTTTGCAAATCCACATTCAGTAATCACGATGTTTTACCATTTCATATCTAATTCAATTTGGCTAGAAAACTGCATGAATATATACATAGTTTATCTATTGATTTTTTAAATTCGACACATGTCGCTTTTAGCGGTTAACTTTATATCGTTCGACAAAAGTACTTGAGAATGTGGATTTGATATATATTAACGTACATTAACCGAAGCTCGAAGACCAATGAGTTAAGCTCACGGCGCGGGGCGATGGGGGCAGCCGCGGTCTCGGGGATGGCGAGGGGAAGGATTGGAGCTTCAGAGGTGGTAATTCTCCCTACCTCTTTTTTACATTGAATCGCTTGAACACCCACTGGTGCACGAAAGCGTTGAACAATTTTGTGTGTACGAAGCTGAAATTTTATGACACTTGAAATCTTTTTCATACTCCGAAAAAGATTTAGTAACTTGATTTTGCGCAAAATACTTAGAAAGTTTGACATTACATTTGTTAATCTTATGCATACACTGAACACAACTTGGAGACCATGCAGTGGCATGATTTTTTAAAATAGTTTGTTTTTGCAAATGAGTTTTGCGCTATCTACAAACTTTTTAAGCGGAAATCTCGCAAAAGCCGAAATGTTTTTTCATTAATAAAAATAAGTAGCAGGTGCTTCTTCCACCCATACACTTTAATTTGTTCGGATGCCGTAAATATGATTTCATAAAAATTTCATAAAAATTACTCTAATAAAAATATTGTTGTTGTTTTTACACATACAAAGGTATTATAGCTGTTGTTTCTATCGGAACGATACAAAATCAAAAATAAATACGTAAATTAATACAATTACACATTTTGCACATGCATTGTGATTGTGCACATTTGGCGTTACCCTGTTAAAACTATAAAAACGTTATATGTATGCGTTGTTTTTATATTCATGTTTTTTCTATAATGTAACAACTACATCAATAAATAACTTTGTCTGACAGTTGCGATTCGAAAAAATAACCGCCACAATTTAAAAAAGATTTGAGATTACAGCTTTGAAAATATAACGATTAGACAAAGGAATAGATATTACAATTGGAAACCGGGAAAATTTGTAGTTGAGTCATTGAGAGGGTTTCAATTAACACTGTTTTGGTTATATGCAGTTTTATATTACAAGAACTGACGACTTGCACCGTATACTTAAGGAGTTAAAGTTTCTAGTTGTCCGCCTAATTTAGGTAGCGGGTACTCACTGGCATTTACATATGCCAACTTAGTATTCGTCTTGGTAATACCGCTAATGCTTGTTTTAAAAATTTGACGTTTCTGCTCAAATGTTAATAAATAACAGTGACGCATCGAACTCAACTGTTTGTGTCACTGGTGCAATGTATTTTTATTGGACATACATAGTGATTTAGCGGAAAAACTGTTCTGACGATTTGACCAGAACCATAAATTTAGCTGAAAATGTTTAGTTTCATGAATGAACACAGCTATCGACTGAATGTTAACATAACATGAAAAAAATGGATACAAAACTACATCCAGCGTTAACTATTCTTGGGCATAAACACCATAAATTTTGCTGTTATCCTTCGGTATTTTTAAAAATTATAAACAAGTTTTCTCTCAGCTGCGAAAATAATGAATTAAATTTCAAAAAGTGTCATTCTAAAAGCTTCCGCACATAAAAATGCAACGAAAATCCACGTCTGAAGCGGAGGCGCTGCATGTAACAAACACACAAACTATCCGTTTTACATCATGCGTCTATCCGATACGTAACTACTCAATGAATGGTACAGTGAGATATTACTTATGACGTATATATGTTTGGATTGTACGGAAGTAGAAACCTGAAACTTAGTAAGAAAAACATTTAATCGACTGCACGAATTATTAAAAATGCCGCAAAACAGAGAACGTGATTTTGAATTATTTCGGATCAGAACAGATCATATTGTGCACAGATATATGCTGTAAAAAGTGTTTAATCATGTATGTTAAGATTCTTTAAAGGTCTTTAAAATCATGTACGAAATATGGATGCATATAAAAACACAAATAAAATTTGCTTCCATAATCTATAACATGGATTTGCAAAACTTTTCGGGTAAAAAATAAGACATTTTTATATTAGTTTACCGCATGTACGAGAAAATGCGCCAATTGCAGTAACGTATTCACATACGCGGAAAGCATTGTCTCTTGTGACACCGCGGGACAATTTTATTATAGTCACGCTTGACAATGCTGAACGAATCAGAGTGTTTGCCGTGACCTTTAGCATTGTCCAATAAGTGTCACCGGTGACACTACAAGATTATTCGCTATAGTCACGTGTGACTATGGGACAAACGTGTGCCACGCTGGACACTTTGTCAGCGTCTTTAGTTTCCCACTACATCAAACGTCTATACCGACCAAAAGTGGAATTGTAAATCTAGTAGAGACCCTATCTTTTGTCGATATATTTTAGTTTCCAGCTCTTAGCAATAAATCACAAAATTCTGGCAGCAGTGGCGTAGCTAAGGGCGCGTGCCCCTCCGTGCAACAACTTGTTGTGGCCGCAGTGAAAAATGACATAAAAGCAAAATCCATGTATATACGCGCGTCATACTAGCAGTTTTACACCATAAAATTATGGGAAACTACCGTTTGAAATCTTTACTTGAGATGAGCTAAATATTTTTTGAAGAAGTGGTGAACGATAATTAGCAACAACACGCTCAACTCTATGGACACCGGAATTGAAATACCAGCACATATCTACATACAACCAGAGCGTGTTAGATTTATTAGCACTGGATTCCATATAAATACAACACTATTTTGAAAACCACTGCAATTTATACACCGTGGGCGTCCATATAGTGCTTGATCATGATATGCTTCAATAGAAGTGCTTAGACATGTTTCCTCCAAACCAGCCTAAACAACTGTCGATACTTAGTCTCTAGAGACAAACTAATAGTGAATTAGAAACACGAAACACTCTATAGATGGGTTTTCTATTTGAGCTTCGATGCTTTGTGTAATCCATAATAGAAATTGTTATAGCAGCTCACAACCGGAAAAAGTTTCAATGTTGTTATGACTCGTTAACGATAAGTTGGGTGCACCTTGACTTAGTCTTGTCCGGCTATCAAAGTTGACTCAATGGACATTCCTAGAGAACGAGCTAGCTATACGTTTTCCTTGCAGCCGTATGTAGCTCTTTGGATGATCTGTCTAGTCTACGCTGGCTATATAAAACAGATTATAGTGTCGTGGCGGACTGATTTATGCGGTTAACGCTTTGATTTTATTATAACGGTAGAAATTCAAATTTTAACAGTTGTGGAGGCGGGAAATTCAAATTTTGGTAGTACTACATCTTAGAAAGTTTGAAATTTTGGACAAGTACAATTCTTGACAGACGCCAAGGTAAGAAATTCAAATTTTGGCGCGTGTTTTAGCTATAGTCAGGGGAGACTCTATCGGACAAAATTTATAGTCAGCGTAGACTGTTCATGCTAAATTTCGCAGTCACGTAAGACTTTTATAGTTATCCGGGGTGTCTAGCAAAGCTGCATGCGCAAACCGTGTGCACCCCATGAGACGGTTGCACAACTTAGAGTCATTTTGCACACAACTTAACTTGAACGCCCATTAGTAAGTTTAAACGCAGGCCTTCAAGTAGATACTTGATATTTTGTCTTCTCTATTTATCAGATATAAAAACGATTTCTTGCTTGTCTTATAAAAAAATTTGCCAAAAAATTTTTGCCTTTCGCTCACTACAAGTATTTGCTCACTGGATTTTTCATACGACATGTCAATTCTGGTGCTTATTTCACCGCGGTAAATGTCGTTTATACATCCACATCCGCATACAATATAGTTGACCGCCAATACATGTTGCCCCGTTTGTCATGCCTCGGTAACCACTATGCTTTTGATGTCCAATTGACAAAAGCGTCGGCATATATTACGCTCTGTTTGTTCGCCGGATTTGTTTCTGACTATAGAAGCTTGGCGTGTAGCACATTTCTTTGAATCGATAGGTTCCATCAAATAATTGTCAAAAGCCAGACATTTAAAACTTGTTATTCTTTCAGCTTTTAAATTGTATCGTTCTAAAGTATATGTAGCAAATGGGATCGGTATGTATCGTGGGGCCTCATTCGCCTCACGGACTCAGGAAACTTTTCAAGCTCACGAAGCCAGCAATTTGTAAACCTATATCGGGGGCTTTGGAAGTTTATCATTATCGCCTTAGAACTATTCGTCTTGTATTCTTTACCAGTGGCATTCACCACCCACGTACACAAAGAAGACAGCAACCCACGTTCATCTCTGACCACCTACAGATCACCTTGTCATCTTTAATGCTTGGTTTTCGCTTGAATATATTTTGAAATTGGTCAGGTCAATTTGAAACAGGTGCGATATAGATGCTGAACAATAAAGGGAACACAGCATGTGGTTCTGACTGCGAACTACGTTTTATCACCAATTTTGACGCAATAAGACCGATCGTTTAGGTATGATTTAAATTATTCGATCAATATGTTTGATACGCCTATACTGTATAAACGACTGAGTAAAAGCTGATGATCAATCAAGTCGAAAGCAGCGGAGAGGTCCAATGATACAAGCAATGTCGCCTTTTTCTGGCCATATTGTCTCGTCTCGAATGTCGGAGCATATTTGAAGAAGAGCTGTCTCTGTTGAGAAGCCTTTCCGATAACCCGACTGCTGGGGCGGAATCAGGTGGTTTGCCTCAAGATGAGCATAGAGTTCATTAAATACGACAGTTTCTATCAGCTTGGATAGATATGATAAATTTGAAATCGGTCGGAGGTTAGCAAAGTTATTTGGACCTGCAGTTGGAGACTTAAGTATCGGCGTTACTACGGCTAACTTCTCTCGCGTTGGGAATGCATGTTGACTTAGCGAGGAATTGATAATATAAGTTAGTATAGAACAAAATGATCACTACATTGCTTTATAACGGCTGAAGGCACAGTGTCAAGTGGTCCGCGGTTTGAGCTTTTCGCAGCAATTAGATGATGAAACTCTTTCTTCAGATAGAGGTAATATCTGAAATTGTCCAGTTCTGATATTATTCACAATTTACAGGTGAGCGTCGATTCAGGAGAAGGTGCACCGTATGCTGGATATCTTTTCACTAAAATAGCGAGCTATGTCATCAGTCTTGTCCGGATGTAGTTGTGGTTTCTTATGACTTTGAAACACCGAGCTAATTACTTTCAATTTCTTTGAGTGTACAACAGTGTCTAGTCTGTTACGTCAAAACCAATTAAGTTTATTTTGGCAGAGTTCTCTAAAAGATTTGCGCTGATCGAAGTGCCTAAAACAGTTTATCGGGAGTCGACGGCACAATTTTTCAAGTCGCCGGACATTAAATTTTGCCCTGCGACATTTCGTGTCAAACCAAGGGCATTCCGGGCGGTCGTGAATTACTTTACTCCTTATAGGAGCATGGAGATCAGCGGCTGTTTGCGTAGATTCATAGAAAGCGTCTGTTATCACATCTACAGTAGCACCGTTGTCATGCAGCTGCATCGCAGTAGTGAAGCTAGTTATGGCATCATTTGCGAACATGTGTACATCCAGCTGTTTCCATTGCCGGAACTGAAAATGTTTTTGAGTCCTGGTTGTCCGTGTTGCACCACTCACAGAGAAATTAATCAAACGCTGATTCGAGGCAGAGTATCCGGTCACACATCAGTCTATGACAAGGTTGCTGTTAGATCGGTTCAGTACCCATCCGAGTATATTACCATAAATGTGCGTTGGTTCATTGACATACTGAACTAAAAGTCAAATGATTTAACGATATTTAACAGTTGATTGTTAGTCGTGGGCACATTAAAATCGCCGTGGATGATCAACTCATTCGCGCTCATTACTAAATGAGCAGGAAAATCTGCATACTCGTGGCGGAAAAGCTTTATACCTGTGTGCGGAGATCTGTAGATTTCCGCAATAGTAATTATATTTTCTGCAATGGATGCCATACCCACCAATTGTTCAAAGCTCGAGTAATGCAATGTGTTGATGTTGCAGAAGCTGAATTCCACATTTTTGTGAAATGTCACCGCAAGGCCACCTCTGCGGGCGCCGTATCGTGGTTAGAAAACGAAGTATAGCCGCTAGATGTTGCTTCCTGTATGGCGACAGAAGAGAGCGTTCGCAACCATGTCTCTGTAAAAGCGAGGATCTCCAATCGGTTATCGCTAACTACGTGACGTACAGTAGCAGATTTAGAATTGACTGAGCGAACATTTAAGCAGTCCAATCTTTACAGCGTCGTAAGTTAGTCAAACCAATTGTACAATAGCTGACGACTGAGTTTCATTATGATTCGCGCAAGTAGAATCTGAACGAGCAGTAGGCTTAGGCAAACGTAGGATAAGAGGTTCTCTGGTAAAACATTCGGTCGAGGATGAAGCAGTACGGACTGAAGAAGGAATCTAAGATGTTTCTCCTGCAGTAGCTGAAGCCACTAATAGTTGTTGGCGACGTGGTGAAGACCGAGGCGGGCCGTGCAGAATCATTAAGTGTGAACCGTCGGTAGACGCCGGAAGATCAGAAGGATGATTCAGTAGCAGACAACAGCAGTGCTTTGCAATGACAACGTGAAATGCCGCGTCGGCTGACTTGATTGCAACAGGAAAAACAATCAACGGAGTTATCCAGTTTGAAACTATCATATCAGTGATGAATTGAGCCGATGTATCCGCTTTGAGGAGACATACAAGCAGATGAGTCCGTGGAGATGGACGCGCTGATACATTTGACGATGCAGCTGCTGAGTCGGTTGACGTTTTGAAATATAATCGGTTATCACGTAAGACGTTTCGCTGTCGTGGGTGCACTATGTTGTTTCCACCGCTAGTCGTGTCGACGTTTGTGTTATAGTTGTTTTTCTTATAACGGCGGCGCCGCCGGACTGTGCTGCAACCATCTTCGACAGCAGCAAGTGTATCATTCGCAGTTTCGACTTGCTGTGTCCACGATGAGACGTCAGTTGGTTGCTCTATGTCGTTCATTCCTTTTAGAAGACTGATAGCTTGTTGGAGTAGTCGCTACCAGTACACGAACTTTCCAGGCGGCAGATCTCGACCCGCAAGCAATCTAGTGACTCGAGTGAATTCATTACAGTATACCTTTGGCTATACTTAGTTGACTAAAATAATCTTTTGTAACGCACCAACATGTACTCTTCTTTGTTCTTGAACCTGAAGTATGCACGCAGCAGGTAATATTCCGCTGAATGCAATTGGCTTACAACCCAACTAAAGGAAACAAACCACACAATCTGTTAAGAAGCGCTCAGAGGCCGGACTAATTTAGTCATTTCGATGCTAGAGGCCAGAGTTGCAACCGGGTCACCGGGTCACCGGGTCACCGGGTCAAACCGGGTCACTATGTCGACCGGGTCACCGGGTCACCGGGTCAGGCCCCTGACCCGGTGGTGACCCGGTCTTTATATTTTTGGATTTATCCACTTGTGTGTGTGTTACTTTGCTTTTAGTTCATTTACATGGCATTTGTTTGCTTTCTATTTCTTCCCTTTGTTTGATTTAATATTTTCCTTGTTTGAGAAAAAATGCAGTTCAGTGCAAAATAAACAGCTGTGTGGGAATTATTATGTTTTACCAGTTTTAGATTTATGTTTTTAGAGTTGTGTTTAATGCTATATGATTTCTTATTGTTGGGCATAGGTCTGTGCAAGCAGGATACGGCAGCAGGAAAAGCAGTTTGATGTTACTTGGTGCCAAATTTTTGTGTTTATAGGCTATTCAACGCGGTGAAAACGATGGTGCTATTGATAATCAGCTATTTGTTTGTACCGATTACAATGCTATCTAGGGTCCCGGAGGGTTCGGATTTCTTGGGGGTCCGAGATATCTTAAACATAGAAAATTCGTAAATTGTGTTAGTTTGTGCTAAATTTTTGTGTTTATGGGCTATTTAACACGGTTAAAACAATGGTGCTATTTATGTCTTTGGTCCCAGATATCTGAAAAATGCAAAATTTTTAAATTATGTCTTTTAGCCAATGCTTGATTCTTACAGGTAACGTAACCCGCTGAAAATGATAGTGCTATTAATTATGAGCTATCTGCTGTGGTATACAAGGTCAGGTCACTATCGGTCTGTTGGGGCCACCACCCTTGGGTTTGGGGGGTCACCGCACCACCCCATGTCACATATAATGGTAACCAAATTCGGTACTTGACTTGTCCGTTCTATGCCGCATGGCCGTTATGCACCGTTATGCCGCATGGCCGTTATAAAAATGGAGTGCGAGCTACCGCTCTGCTGCAAGGCAGCATCCGAGCTTTCCCAGCAAACAAAATTTGCTCCCTTGCCGGCAAAATTTTTCTGGTGGGGGAGTCCGTGGTAAATTCCTTTTTTGATTGCCGGTGTCATATTTTCGCCACGAGTTCACTTTTCTCCATGGGAGTTGCCCCAACTCCAGGAGGGTAACCCAGCACCACCCCCGTCGGCATGTATGCCCATAGAATCGACAAGCCACGTGCCAGCTTCACTGGTCTAGCCAAAATTTGCGGGATCTGATACCGCCCCATCCCTCCCCTGTTACTGCGCTCTTGATATTTTGCAGCGAGTATATATATAAGTATTGTGTTCCCGGTACTGTCAAACCTGACCAACTGTAAAACGATAAATGTGCACTCTGCTGTGAGTAAAGTAATGCTGAGAAAGTTATTACTACGGTATATAATCGTTCTTTAATATGTGTCGAAAAAAGTAGAAAGTGTAGAAAAACGCATGTCCCATAATACCACGCTATGTCCCTTAAAAAACCATGTAGTGACCCTTAAAAGCCTATTTAGGGGAAATAAGGGACAACTTGTAAATTCAAATATACTTGTTAAGGAACCTTGTCCAAATTACAAGGAGTAACAGAACGACTGAAGCGTTTTGTATAAAACGCGTAAATCGTTTTGAAAAATATAATTGATTTGAAAATAAAACTAATATAAATAAATTTTGTCACCAAAACGCCTCAAATTGAGCAAAAGTTTTCTGCCTGTTCGTGACATTGGCAGTGACACCTATAACTGTTAAAATCCGAATACCAAGTATTTAGGACCACAGTACCAAAAATTTGGTCCTAATTTCTCTGGATGCATGCAAAAGATTGGGGTCCCAAATATTTGGTACCACTAATTTCCCATAATTTTTGGACTATAGTTTTCCCAAAATTTGGGAAAATTTTCGCGAATGGTACATTTTCCCAAATATTGGGGGAAACACTTCCCACATTTATACGATTGCAGTCCCATATGTTTGGTACCAAGTTTCTGAATTTATCAAACTTAAATTTTGGAAAAAATTTTCTCAAATTTGTGCTTGAGTCAAATCCCCCAAAATATTTTCCCAATTTGAATTTTTCCCAAATATTTGGTACTGAAAAATATATTTGGTATATACCTACTCAGAATTACAGTGTACTTTTCCATTTTCTGCACTCTGGGATTTTAGACATCAGTTCGTAGTGCACTCGCTCCGTTTCCCCTCGGCTACGACGAGATACTAGTTTAGGTATTTACTCTACTATTTTAGAATATTTTAAAATGAATCTCGATGACGTATCTAGAAAGGTTAAAGACAAATTTTACAGCCTGTTCCCTGGACCATCCAAGGGAAGCGCTGCGTGGTTGAAGTTCCAAAAAATTAAGCACAGTGATGGGAACGAAGTATTCGGCGTTGCCTGCTGTAAAGAATGCTACATATGTGTCTACTACAAGAAGAAAGAAAAGCATAAAACCATCTATTATGGGATTAAAAATATGCTAGGCCATATTAAAAATTGCAAGATTGGTGAAAAACCTGCTGGTGCCGGTATCAAGTCCTTCTTCAGCAGCAGTGTGCCAAACGTTCCGAAAGATTTGCAAAAGATAGTGAAACGGGCTGAAGCTAAATTTGTTAGCTCCTGTCTTTTACCTTTCCGGATTGTAGACAATCCTCAATTTAGGGAGTTTGCGAAAACAATGATTGATGTTGGAGCAAGATGCGGTAACATTTCTGCGGACGCTGTGTTGTATGGCCGTATGACTGTACATAAAGAAGTCAGCAATCTGGTAAAAGAAGCGAAAAATACCATAGCCGCACGAATCACGGAGCCGATTAAAGAAGGTGCTATTGCTTTCGTTACAGATCTATGAGCGACAATGTGGTTCAAACTTCATACCTGGAGTTGACATTATTTTGGATTGAACAGCAAGGAGATGACAAAACACAGTGGAAATTACGGCATGGAACACTTATGTGCGAGCATTTTCGAGGGCAGAAAACAGCAGACAATATTGAACATGCTATAGACACTTGCCTTGAAAAGTGGGGCATTGACAGCGAAAAAATAGCTGTCACGACTGATAAGGGCTCGAACATCGTTGCTGCCACGGCCCAAAAGCTGCGAGTTGATTGTGCTTGCCATCGACTGCACACCACCATTGAGAAAGCTTGGAACAACACGAAGGATAATGTTCCGGAAGTACGAGAACTGGATGACGCCTGCCATAGATTAGTACAGTTTTGCAAGAAGAGCACTGGCATTCAAGAAAATTTGCCAGTTACTTTAAAACAGGGTGGCTCCACAAGACCGTGGCGTGGTTTAATAAAAATGATGGATTCCATTCTTTCTAATATAAACGATGAGAAAGGCTGTTTGGCGAGCTGCCTAAAGGAACGAAAAAAAGAAAACCTCCTATGTGCTATAGACGTTGAAGTTTTAAGCGCAATATACAATACGCTTAACATAGCTGAATCTGTTTTCAACTTGATCGAATTCAGCTCTACGCCAACATTAGGTAATGCACTTCCAGGCTACTATCTGCTTAGAAATGCTTGGAGTATGCGCTCAGTAGACGACACTGCTATTATCCGAAGACTAAAGAAAGAATTGGTTTCAGCACTGGACACCAAATTCTGGACAAGCCTGACCCAAATACATTTCGCTGCTACTTTCCTTGACCCAACTTTGCGCAACTTTCTGTTCTGCGAAAAATCACAGGATAGAAAGCTGTTCTACGAGCAAGCAGTTGGCTGCGTGAAAGAATTTTGCTATTTTGCTGCACAGGGCGACGACATCGAGACTGAACCTCAATCTTTTAGTGCAGCGGAAAGCGTTACAGACGACCCTCACTGTTCGAAAGCTATTCGCCTTGATGCATTCGCAGCTTTTCGAGTTCAAGCCTTACCAACGGTAGTGTACCCAAAGAACACAATGACAACGGATTTGTCGGAAATGGTGAATGAAGAACTTGCGCGCTACAACAGCTTAATTGGTCCGTTTATAAACAGTAGTAAATCTAATATTTTTGATCCTTTGGAATGGTGGGGACAAAACAAATTTCGGTTTCCTCGATTGTCTGCCGCGGCTCAGCGTATATTTGTCATTCAAGGATCGAGCGCCGAATCAGAGCGTAGTTTCTCAACGGCCGGTAAAATTACGAGGAAGGATAGAGCTCGCCTCACACCCAGCTCGGTTGAAGCTCAGCTGCTGGTTAATAAAGCAATTAAGCATCAGCTTATTGCTTAAACCGACTGAAATTATTGCTCCAGCATATAAAATACATTCGCAATGACTTATTAATATTTGGTTTACAGTTATGCACGAGTAAACATAAGATGTAAGGCATACATCGTTCTCTTTTGTCAAAAGCATAATCGTTACACCGCGGAACATAAACCGGTCCAAACACTCAGTTCGTTAACGAGCAGAGGTTGAACCTTTTTGCCATCGGTCAAGCAACGTTAATAAACTCAAAAACGTCAAAATTGGATAAGGATGTCGAAGTTTGTTCTCTAACAACGTTTGTACATGGTGTGAAAAGACGATTGTTGGCCTCAAATCTTATGTTTACCCTTGCATTAGTGATTATTGTTGTGTAAGAATGTACGAATGTATCTGAATCTGAAGGACTTGCTATGGACAATAGTCACATGTGTAACCGGGTCACCGGGTCAACGGGTCACCGGGTCACATGCCCGACCGGGTCACCGGGTCACCGGGTCACATGTTGGTGACCCGGTTGCAACTCTGCTAGAGGCCACTACCTACTAAGAATAACCCCAAAGTGGCCACTAACAAAATCATCTAGCATATAATTTCCACAGCGGTAGTTAAACGTACTCGCCAAGCTGTCAGGGTATGGCTTAGTAATTGGAACCGACGGCTTTCGTCCCCCCTGAATATCCAAGGGTAGGGGTAGTATGGACCTCCTGCATCATAGTTCCCAAGTCCTTGTAGTACACATATATTAATTGTATTTATGTTAATTGTAATAAATTTATAATAAGCTGTAATTGTATCAATTTACATACATATTTTAATGTAATATGCACATAATGTAATATATATTACGTATGTGGCGAAAGGTTATGTATCTGCGACGAAATTGAAGTCCGAACATTGGTTCTGTGACGAATTCAAGCATTTGTTAATTCAGGGAAGCTGATTTACTACGGTATCCAAGCTCTCACGTAAATTAAGGGATGCTTTGAGCACAAGTAAGCAAGCTTTCCAAAATCAAGCTTCGGGAAACAATGGGGCCTGTGCCTCACAAGAATTTTTGAACTCTACCTGGTAGATTATAGCAAGGGGTTTCATAAAGTTTTGGTTTCATTCGGTTTCCACCAACCCAGGCTTTGCTTCGAGATGTTCAGGCCCGATCAGGCACTTAAGGACAATACTGCGTTAAATTTAAACATAAATTTGATTTACGACTACGCCATGACTACCAGTTGGTGCAAAACTAAAAGGCGCAGAAAGTTAAACGAATAAAAAACATACGTAGGTCAGGTCCGAGGCAGATAGTCGGTGCTTCTGGGGGTGGTGTAGGTCATCGGCCCTGCAAGTGGATCAGCCGACGGGCCGGGGGATAAATTTTTCGAGATTTTGAAGTTACATTTTTCCCTAGATGTTTGCTAATTTTCCTCCACATTTTGTAAACTTACCCTTTTTCTCCTCAGTTTTTACCTACTTTGCCTAAATTTTCCGCGCTCCTCGAGCCTCGGAGTACGGACGGTTGCTAACCCGGACAATTGCCAATTCCGAAAGTTGCACACTATAACGCTTACTACATTGTGTGAAACAACGTGCTGGCTAAAAACTATATTTTGATGCTAAAATAATCAAATTTCCTCTTTTTCAATTTAATAATTCGCCGAGTGCTTGAATCGGTCTATCGATTTTCGGTCCCAAGAAAGTTTAGCTACATTACACTATATTCTAAAAAAGAACAGTTTATTGCAGGGTCCCAAAGTGGCAACCCATGATAGTTTTAATTCGGTTAAAAGCTGTTACCGAACGTTTGTTGGTGAATCTTAATTTGGTGCAAAACTGTTCGCGGATACAGCTTTGGGATAGAAATCTGGCAAATTTGTGTTGGCGAAAATTTTTTGTGATCGGAAATCCACAGTATTTGCATTTAGGTTGGCTTTGTTCGCGACCACTGTACGCTAAACCACAGGACCGACTAATTTGTGACGTCGGTATTAGGTTAAATTTGTTCACGAAAAGAGATAAATACAACTGTAAAGTAGATAGGTGTTTAGTAACCGTTTTCTTAAAAAGTGGAAATGTGTCAAAATTCTATTCGAACACAAGGTGGAATTTTTGGTACTTGTTTGTGATTTTGGCAATTTTCTTCTAGCAAAAATCGATCAAATTTCCGCATTTGTCCCGTAACAATGGTTTGCATCCGCTATCGGCTAATGTAAAATAGGATGGTCTGTGTGCGTAGATTAAGTTTACTAGCGCATAACTCTCTGACTCTGGCATTAGGCTCGGCATATCACCAATGACTCAACCTGCACACAGCTAACGACACTATTTATACGGTGTTCTCACTTGCTAAATACGATTAATGCAACTGAATTTGCGTGGTCAAATATTAATGCAAGCACTACGACAACATGCAAAAACGACGTTTCAAATTAAAATGTTTCTTACAAAAATTTATAAATTCCAAAACTTATTGTCGTTGGATGCTAGGGCGTAAACATTGTGGGAGACGTCCCCTCCCATAAACATGTTGAGTTGGAGAATCATATATTTAAATACCTTGTACAGATGGCTTCCGAGTATGCAACTGTCGTAGAGGGCAAATGTCCACGGTGGACAACTGTCCTACCACAGCGAAGCCTTACGGGGATTTGGCGTCTCCCTAGGGGCAAAATCCCAAAGAAAAAAAACATTTTACCAAAAGAACACTGATTGTATGATTCTGCAAAATATTAACTACTTATTCAAATGTTAAATTCCATCCGTACTAAACCTATTACTCACCTAGCTCGAACAACAGCAATGGATTCCTAAGTCGGATGATTTGAGGTGGTCGCACAGATGTCGCTTTAGCAACGACTCACTGCGCTAGCGTAAATAACATACCTTCAACCAAACTCTATCGAAGCATATGGCATACTGATAACGCGCTATGATTGGAGTCCCGGCTGGTCCATCATGGGCGTAGCCGGAAAATTTTGCATGGAGGAGCACTGAATCTGCAGGGGAGGGTTAAACGCACCATTCGCACATAGCCGTGAACTTCACTTTTATGTTATATTTTAGGAGACACAGGATGCTGTACGGGGGGGGGGACAGACCACAAACGCCCTCTTGTGGCCACGGAACTATCCATCTTAACATATTTCGTGGATCTTTTTGTTTAGTGAGCCCGACGTTTCTCTGCACGAAGTTTCTTAATACAGCCGGAGTCGTCCAGCTCTCGCTCAGGCGCAGCCGATTGACATAAATGTCCCACTAGCAGAACAGCGTAGCTTCGACGCAAGTTGATCAGGGCATGTGGTGTAGTGGTATCGCGCAAATATTGCAAGTTTGAGGCCCGGGTGCAGGTTCGGGTCCGGGTTGGTCTATTTTAATGATCTCTCGCGGATATTTTTAATCATTACATCGACTGGCTTTACATTTCTTAAGGCAGTGTTTTGGTTGGGTCGCATTTGTATGACTGCGTCATAACTTCATATTGCCTCGCTTCAAGCAGGGTGTCACGAAAAAATTTAATCGGGGAACACCCACACTTTTCTACGATCAACTCATTAACTTTAAATGATGTGACGCTTGCAATGTTAGAAATTTCGTTAGAAACAGCAACTAGGGGCCCATCCAAAATGCGGAGAGTGAGCGCGGTTCCCAGTACCCCCTACCCGACAACAGGGTGGCGATGTCCCTGGTTTCAAGTAAAACTATCTTGGTCACAGCTATGTAGGTCGCGCCTTAAATCGCGGTGTTAGCAACTTTTTTTCCTTACATTTTCAAATTTCATCTTGCACAGTTATAATACCACCCAGAATCTCCTTTCAATATTTATTAAAATCTGAATCAAAAGTACAGCAAATACCCTTACCACTGTGCAAATTTATATAATATATGATGCATTTATACAAATAAACTTTGCTCATCGCAGCATAAACGAACGTGAGAAATAAAAAAATTTGTATTTCATATTTTTAATTGAAGCGCGTTTGGAGTACAAAAGCTAATTTTTTTACGTATTCAATAATATTGTAGTAAGGAAGTTTGGAGAAGAAAAGGTCATAATGTAGTTCGCTGAATTGGCAATGGCATAAAAGTCATTTATTTCTACCAAACGTAATTTCTTTTCTTGTCAATTAAAATGAAACGCGAAAGTCCAGCCTTGCCCTTACCAATTTAAAAAATATGGATGATGAAAATGCTCCAAAAATGCAAATACATACAGTCAAATGTGACGATCGGAATGGAAGTCCAGGCAGGCGATTGTCCTAGACCTTTCCAAAGCCGGCAACAAATCTTTCCAAGATCCGAATTATGCTTTATAAAAGGAAAACATGGTTTACTGAGTTTCGAACCAACGATCATGTGCTAATAATTATAACTGACACATATATTTAACCACTCCACAAATGGGACTGCTTTTGGTAACTGTCGTAGTATATAGTGAGCTATATATTCTATTTTTAACATTATTTGAGTGCAATTTCGGTACTTGGGAAAGACAAAACAGCAAGTACATTTTATTGGCTCAACGCGTCATGCCAGGAGGCTTAATTTTTTGTGCCACCGCTGTTCGGTCTTTGGCTCTTCGTATAGCTATACACCATGCCCAAGTCTTAAAATATTGCAAATAAAGGTTAAAACACACCCTTTCGCGGTAGTGTAATTAATGTTTCATCAGTGTAACCTTATGGCTCCAATCGATCTATGGCAAATAGGCTCTAGATGATTAGTGGCAAAAGCATGTATGATCTAAACCTACTAAAAGTCAATGAAATAACATGAAATATACGTACTGGGCTCTATATAAATCACTATCTTCAAAAGGGGAGGGAGCTAAAAGAACAGAGCTTTAAATGGTTACAGTGCTGTATTAGGCACTATTAGAAAGACTAAGAGGTTCGTTTCCTTTAGTAGACGGTTTCGAAAATGCATTTTTTGATGTGTATGCGTCTAAAAAGCAAAGCGGTTTTTTGACTCGGCGCAGTGCAAACATTAATAGATGAGCTTGATCCAGTTATCGACGTCCTAAGCTGGAAAGCTGCACGTTCTCCGTTGTGTAGCTGGCAGCGGACGCTAGTGTGGTAGAATTCAAATTACGGATCTATAATTACATTGTATTTAATACAGGAGAATGGTTTAGTCAATAATGATGAATTTTCAAAACCACCTATGAAGGTTTAAAATTTGCGGACTTCGCGAGATGGAAAAATTATCTGAACTCCCAGACTACACGGGTATGAGACTAGTGGTGATATGCATGCCTGAAGATAGACAAGCCTGTAATTTTTGCCGTACCTACGGGCTCAAAATTTTTGTGCGTGCACAGCTCAAAACGTAAAAATCACTTTGTCTTGAATGCAGCTTTGTCATCATGTAAATTCAGCTGTAAGCGACTTGCAGGGACGTAATTGTATTTGCAGAGTACTTGCATACGAAACGGTTGCTAAGCTTGACACATACTGCAGACTTGTAAATCCTCTTTGCAGAGGTTGCACGGCGCGGCCGTAGCCCACAGCTCTCCCACCAATTTGGTGGACTGTATATTACCAATTATAACAATTGTCGTCGCAAAGTTTGGTTAAGCAGGAATTGGTTTTTACTGTGTATCTGTGGAAGAGCTAAGCAGACAGACAACAAGGCTAAAAGATATTGGTATTATCATGGTGAAAACAGCGCAGGGGATTCTCGATGAATAGGGAGCAGCCAAAAGAGAGCACAAAGCCCGCCCCGTAATATAAGAGAACACGTGAAGTTCATGTTTGTGTGTAAAAGTCACTTTTAAGCTGTATGTACTCCCGGAGCATTCACTGCCTTCCCTGGTGAAGCTTCTGGCTACGTCCCTGTCAGAATCAGACTGGGGCAGTACCGAGTTAACACTCTACACGTTGACAGATGTATATCAACCTGCTATACTTCAATATTCGTATATTATTCATGATTTTGTTCATATATTATATAAAACCAAAACCAAATTACATTAATTTTTATACCACATAATGTACATAAGTCTCAACATGTTTATTATATGTCTCCCCGTTTGTTTCCGAAAAGATGTAGGAGTGTTCATTTTACCGTAGCTACAACCAAATTTATTATAATATGCCGCGATAAAAAATGCTAAAAATACGTTGCTAATTATCTCACTATGGCATAGTTTTTTTAAATAATTATTTTTAAATAACGACAACAAATTGCACTATATGTTCAATGTTATAGGATTACTATAAAAGTCACGTTTGGAGCGAAAAACAGTGTAGGAACAAATTTAGAATTATTAAGCAAATGTGGCGCCGCTTTGGGATAAGACTAAATATAAATAAAATAGACGTAAAGTTACATCAAATAAAGGAAATGTCAACAAAAGTATCTATAAAATATAAAAAGTTAATAGACAAAGATAAGATTAAACCGGAAATACAAGTGTTTAAATTAAACTAGAGAAATAAAAGTAAATAAAAAATTAATCAAAATGCAATGAATTTAATATAGTATGAAAATAAACGATGTCATAATAAGATTTTTAAATTTAAAAGGATTAGAGTAATTGAAAACGTTTGAATAAAGGCGAAATTTTGAAAGAAGTGTGTGAGGAAACGGAAAGTAGAACTTTATTGAAAAAGCATGCGACTTGAATTTAACTTCGGTTTAATTTTTATGGGGAATAAGGAGCATAGTTTTAGGAAACGTTTATAGTTTTGAGAGGGTGTAAGGAGAGAAAATTTGAACGAAATTGGCAAAAATAGAAAATTAAGTTTTTAACGAAAAATTTGAAAAGAGAATAAGGAGCATTGTTTTAGGAAACGTTTATAGTTTTGCGAGGGTTTAAGGAGAGAAAATTTGAACGAAATTGGCAAAAATAGAAAATTAAGTTTTTAACGAAAAACTTGAACAGGGTACGAGAAATGGAGGATTTTTGCTGAAACATAATATTAAAATATAATAATAATTAAAGCGGCACATTATATATAAACACACTGCTATATTATTTGTGTCCATTTCGTAATAAATACATATCTTATCAATATAGCCAGTGTTAATTATATAGCTAGGGACAATAAAAATATATTTGTATTTAAATAAATGTATTTATATGCGGGGTTTCTCTAAGTGTCGGGAATCCGTGTCGGGGTCTGGTAGGCTACCAAAGGTCCTAGGGTCTTAAATTCTAAAAAATTTTAGCTCAAATTTCTATTAGTTTATTATATCGCTCCCTACCTAAAACTAAATATCAAAATTTACAAAAGTTTACTAATCCTAACCTTTTTAATTTAATTTGCCCCAAAACCACCAAAATTTACTAAAAAACCCGGGTTGCACACCAGATCCCTTATATCCCTCCCTCGGTTTTTCTTTTGTTCTTCTGTTTCCTTGTTTTCAATTGGTGCTAATTTGCATAATTAGCACTAATTTAATTACCTAACTTAGCTAACTTGTGTTAGCTTCTTACAAGTTTCTTTTCTTCAGTCTTTGATTGAGTGGGCGCCGTCTGCGACTAGGTTTCGTGAATTGTAGCGGAATAACACCATTATAGCTTAATCTTGTTTTATAGGCGAAAGTGGACTTATTTTCGGGGTTTTGTATATGACTGTAATACCTGGCACGATCGACTTAATTAATTATCTTGCATTTATTAGATGGTTGCGTACCTAGCGAGCAGATATCGTTTTTAAATTATCAACACGAATTATACGAATTTTATGTTTACGTTTTTATCGGTGTTTTTCTTTAGCTTTACTTGGTGATTATAAGCTTTGGTGTTGGAGCCTGGAAGTGATTGGACCTATAAAATCTATTGGTTAAGCAGCGGTATGCCGTGTTTTCTCAAGAAAATTAACGTTGAGTTATAAAACAACTTTGCAAAGCGAAATAATAAAACCATTACGGTACCATTACGGTCCCAAAGTGTACACCGTAGCTGAGAAATACCCCATGGAGTTAGCTTGGAACGAAAGTACCTGAGTACTCCCAGGGTGAGTTCGGGACGCGGGTAACCAGACCAAGTAATTCATTTTGTAATCACTAGATAGTAACTGCCAACTACTAACTAGTTATAGCGGGCCTAGCTATCCGTTTGGAAGCGGGAACATTAATATAAAGGCAAGTATTAGTGTAATTCTAGGACCATAGGATAAGGTAATTAATTAAACGTACGGGTATAGCCGTCCGGAAGGCTTCGTACAAACCCATAAGGGAAAAGTGTTGACGTATCAATATCCTGTAGTGAATCGTTCGGCGAGGAGCTGTATGGCTCTAAGGAAAGTATTAGTGTAAATTTAAGACATTAGGCTGAGGTAATTAAATAAACGTATGGGTCTAGTCGTCCGGAAGGCTTCGTATAAACTTCACAAGAGAATCAAATAGTAATCAGGCGCTAACCTAAACCATAATATTACAAGTATATAATTAGAATAACATTAAGCTCAAATTTGAGTTAGTAATCAAAAAGGTAAAACAAGGCTTGCCAACGGAAACAAACTAAAAGCGAATGGTGCAATTATTACAGCTAGTGGTTGACCATATTGGAAACTAAACAAGTCACATAAGTCGTAGACATAGTGACGTGCATATTATAAGACATGTGTTTAAGCTCAGTATTCTATATATTCTACTAATTTTGAATAAAACTTTTAATTTTGTCTTTGCTGGTTTGGTGTTGGAATAATCATCAGAGCAAATAGAAATAGACACGCCGCAGCGCTATACGAACCAAGGTACGCAGAGATAGGATAGACGCGAGCCAAAGGTCAAGAGACCAATATTACTATTCCGCCGGCATACTACTGGCCACGCGTACGAACACCACATCTTCCAGTGAGGAATCCCCTCCCATTTTTTAATTCCGATAGCCGTTATAAAAATACCTTCCAACTCCTACCCCCGCCAAAACAAATAAAATAAATATGTGTTAGCACAGCTTAATTTCGCTTTAGTCAGTTTGTACCTGAACTTCGTAAAAGTTGGTGGGTTCTTGAATCTAACTGTCTTAATTTATATATTGCTTTTCGTTCCTGGTTACAGTAGACGGTTACTTAGCTAACCGCGAGTTATATATGTTAGCGGCAGTGGTTTTTTCTTGTATATTGATTGCGATGATAACTGAAAGCAGCATAGATGTTAATGGGAGCTTTTAAAGCGTGGAGTTATTTAGCTAGTGTTCTGCGCCGTGTATATTAGCAGATTAACGCAAAAACAATTGCATGCAAAAGTTGGTGTCTTCGATTTTATATCTTGGTTTTTTGCGGGTTTTAAAGAATGGAGCTTAATAATTGAGATGCTTCACATTTAAGTATTGTTAAAGTTATTAGTAAATAATTTAGTAATAACAATTTCCTCGCGTGGCGTAAACTTTATTAGCAATGGCGTCCTAATAGTTAATAATAGGACTCAGTAATAATTTACAAATTTCGGTCATTATATAAGTATCTATTGAGTAAAACCAGGATAGCAGACTCGTATGTGCCGAGGTAGTAGTATTGCTTGTTGGGTTTGCCAGCCAATTCTGGGGTGGCTCATCAAGTAGTGATATTTTTGAGTATACCGGGTCAGTGAAGTGCGAGGATTCGAGTACCCCCCTCGAGCCGCCGATAGTTCCTAAGTATTATTTTTGGCCAGCCAATTTCGGGGGCCAAAAATATCTCTCCTCTGTGCGATCAGCCAATTCCGGGGGTCGTTCCGGACGGACAAACTTTAACTGAATTGCAGTCGACTGCTGCTATACAATTTTAATAACGTAGTCTGCCAGCCAAGTCCATGGGCGATTATTTAACTTAACCGGCACGTAGTAGCGTAAACCTAAGGCTTAGCTTAAGCTAATTAATTAACCTTGCAATCGGCCAACCAATTCCGGGGATCGGTTGTGTCAACTCAAAAGAGCCTTAGTAATGTAATAGGTAACGTAAACTTTAACCGGTTCCACTCAAACTATACCGCATTTGACAGTCAATCAGGTCAGGTGTATCAAATAAGGACAGCATTGGCGTAAATCTAGGTCCTGGGTTAAGTTATCTAGATACATGTGCAGTTTGGCTATTCAAGTCAGGAGGTAACTGTATCAACCTCAAAAGATGCTTTCTAGAACTAACTATAACCAAATCGTAACGCTAATAGAATTGAAGAATTTAGTGAAGCGACAGTAGCCGAGTTAGTATCGAGAAACTAAAAGCTGAATTAGCCGGTAAATTCCTATAACGAAAGCAGCTGGTACCAAAAAGAACGGTGCTTTAAAAGACTACGGGGCGCGTGTATAATATTGGTGCCTTAACATTTTATAATTTTGTAATAAACGTTATCAACTACGCGTTTGGGTGATTACTTATCTCAACCAAGAGTCATTTAGACAGAGCCCCCGCATCGCAAAATATAGGGCATCAGTACTAGTCGCGAAAAATAAAGAACGCGTGCCAACCGTATATTCGCACCACGCAATCTTCGGTGACGAATCTCCTCCACTTTTTAATTCCGATAGCCGTCATAATACGAAATTCCACAGCCAACTCCTACCCCCATCATTTCATCAGAAAATAATATGCTGACCACGATGTCGTGAAAAAGTGGGAAACAGCAGTAATAAAATAAAAGTGATCAGTATTTTTTGAACACCAAAAACTAATCCCTAAGCCTAAATAAAGCATAAGCCAAAATATTTATTGAGCGGAGCGAAGCATTTATTGTAATAGCAACTAATAAGCCTCATAATCGGGACGTTTTGCGCAAGACCCATTTAAAATCTAAAGTATTAAATGCCACTTCGGAGTACACCACCTAGCGCAACAATCTGCAAAGAATTGACGACAAAAGAAAAGAACGTCGAAAACGGCGAATCAACACCAAACGAAAATGCAAGAGATATGACAACAAATATGAGTACAAGGGTAGAACTGGAAGACACAATCCAAGAATTTGACTCATACGTACCCGAACCAGAAAAAAGAGCAACAACATCAGCAACCGACTACGAGTTCAAGTTCGAACCAACGCAAACCAAACCCAATTCGGTGCAAAATCGATCAATTCGGTGCAAACAAAAACCAAACCGGTGCAAATCAAATACTATTCGGTGCAAACCCAGATCAATTCGGTGCAAAAGAAAACCAACCCGGTGTAAATCAAATACTATTCTGTGCGAACGCAGATCAATTCGGTGCAAACGAAATCAAACCGGTACAAATCATACACGATTCAGAGCAAACCAAGATCAATACAATGCAAACCAAACTCAATTCAGTGCACTGGCTTCTCCCTAAGCTCCAAAATCAAGGGGGAATGAGCTGGGGGCCCCCACTCGAGCTGGGAGAACGGTCGACAAGGGAGGATTTTCGAATTTATACATACATATATATAATTGTATATATTAAAGTGTACATATAATATACTGGCCTGTCCACAGTGGGGGGGGGGGGTGGGGGGGCCCACTTTCCAAATCCCCCCATGTTCGTGAGATGTTCCCCCATGTCCTTCCCCCCCACTCGGCCGAAACCCCCATGTTCAACTAATTCCAAAAATTTTTTATGTCTGAAAATTTATGTTCTTTGTTTGCAAATTGTTTTTTTAAACATTAATTACCACTATTTATAATGCTAAAATATTGTTTTTTAGCTTGAAAGTACGTTCACAGTAGTAAAAATGCATGAAAATATGGAAATATTTTGTATTTTTAAGCAAAATTTATACCCCCCACTTTGAAATTTCCCCCGAGAATGAACATGGGGGCCCCCCGAAGTTTTCGCCCCCCACTTTTCGGAGGGCTGTGGAAAGGCCAGATATATACTAGTCGGTAGTGGAACTACATTTGTGAGCGGAGCTTGGGCTGTGGCATTACGAATGTACTCAATTTCATGTTCTTGTAACTACATTGCATAGGGCTCTATCATTGGTAAAATATTATATTTGAATTCTTCGACCCAAAAACCTATATTGGTTTATTAGAAACGATTCTATTTCAATAAATAACACAAATATTGCAAAATTCTCTATTTTAGCTGCATAAGCTTAACTAATTAGCTAATTACTAATTAACCACTCAAATTTTTTAATCCCAAATATCAGGTGCACACTCTGACATGATAGGCTTTCAAACAAAAAATAGTTTTTTTAAAAATCGGTTCAGTGGTTCTTGAGATCCGTCGGACCGAACGAACGAACGAACGGACGGACATCGACCTTTTTACTCCCAGAGAGAAAATAGAAACGCTTCGCCTCGCTCCGCTCAATAATTATATATATTTTTTATATACACTTTTCCTTATATTTAGGTACGTAGTAATATAGTAGTAATATTATGAAACGAAAAATCATTAATATTAAGTTATATTACCGCTAAGGGTTCAGGAAACAAATTAAGGGGGGGGGGTGAGTGAGCTGGGGGAAGTCGGTCCGAAGGGAGGGGAGGTCAAAGAAGGGGGGGCGCCCCCTCCCTTTTTAGGGAGAAGCCAGGTGCAGACCAAAACCAATTCGATGCAAACGAAAACCAAATCGGTACAAACCAGGTGCGATACATATGTACCTTTATATGTACCTTTCTTCTCCCAAGGTACATTACAGATGAGGCAAAGAATCGTTTCAATTTCACATCGAAGATTCTGTCGTACCATGTGGGAGATGATGCCCTCGCAGGCGCGAGGTTCGAGATTGAAAAGAAACAAAATATACAAATTAGATTACAGGAAGTACATCAGCGTTGTGCAAACGATGCTTGAACGACGGCACAGATGGCGCCCATACAACTGCAGGGGCAAATCGTTCCAAATTCTCACAACTCGGTATGGGAAAAAGTTTTTGCGGATATCGAGACGCGGCGTGCTTTTGGTCTGCAGTGTTAAGTCATGTCCCCTTGTACCAGAATAACCAGGCAAGAAAAAGTCAGACACATCGACATCTACTAGACCGTGAATCATTTTGAACAGCAGAATCAAATCGCTGCGTAGTCGTCTAGTAGCTAACGATTGCAGCTGAAGATACTGCAACCGCTCAGGATATTGTAGATGACGGATGGACGGCAACAGCTTGGTAGCGTGTCTCTGGACCTTCTCCAGAACGTGGATGTCTCGCTCTAGATATGGAGACCACACATTTACAGCATATTCCACATGCGGACGAATTAGACTTCTGTATAGTTGCAGCCAAATCTTTTTTGTCCAACGTTGAATGGTTCTGCGGAGGACGAAGATAACTTTGTGTGCGTTGCGCGCGGCTACCGCACAGTGTTCAGAGAACTTGAGATTGTCACAGAAGAGGACACCGAGATCTCGCTCACGTGAAATAATGTCAAGCAGATTGCTAGCTAGCGAGTAAGCGGACATAGGGTTGTTAGACCCCAGATGCATCACGTGACATTTAGATTCATTTACAGTGAGCGACCAATGGTGAAAATACGAGGACAGACTGTCTAAGTCGGCTTGAAAATTGTCAATTTCTAAATATGGCGAGGACCTAATAAACCGCCTGGCGAGTTTGATATCATCAGCAAATTTGAACACGGCACATGATGTGTGATCATCGACATCATCAATAAGAAGTAAGAAGAGAAGAGGCCCTAGCACGGAGCCTTGGGCAACACCGCTTGTCACTGGCACCCATCCAGAGGTAGCGCCATTGATCATGACACACTGTTTTCTGTTGGACAGATAGCTCCTAAACCAATCGTTTAAACTCCCACCAATACCATACATTCTCAATTTGGTAAGGAGTGCCTCGTGATTCACTTTATCGAACGCCTTCTGGAAATCGATGTATACAACGTCCAGCCAATCATTATCATCAATGCAGGCAGTTGCCAAGTTGAGAAATTTGAGAAGCTGCGTGGTGGTCGAGCGCTTTGGAAGAAAGCCGTGCTGCGAACGAGAGATTAGATTGTTCACTTGGAGGAAAGACAGCAGACGATCACGAACTAAGAATTCCATAATTTTGCTGACGGCTGAAGTCAGACTAATTGGTCTGTAGCTTCCAGCAAGGGACATGTCTCCTTTCTTTGGAATCGGCACAATCTTAGCCAAGGACCAAGCATTCGGCCACGAAGATGTGCTCAGAGATAGGTTAAACAGGCGACACAGCGGTTCAGCAATTGCCTGTCTACAGTTATACAGGAGGATATTCGGAATATTGTCAATACCAGGAGAAGCATGGAGCTTAAGTCTACTCAACGCACAAAGAACATCGTCCACTGTAAAACTCAAGTTACAGAGCTGGTTGTTGGTCCTTGGAACAACTTCTTCAGGCGGCTCAAAGCGATCCGAATTAAAAACAGAGCTGAAGAATCTATTGAATATTTCACAGTCTTCGCTGGGAGACGACGAAAAAGACGAGTCTTCGCGGCGCAAGGGACCCATCACTGGTTTTACTTTACGTCGACTCATAGCGTACGCAAAAAAAAGACTTCCGGTCATTGTCAATATTATGTGCTAACTTTTGTTCATAGTTTCTAATCGAGTGGTCAATGTGATGGCTGGCGATGCGCGATTTCTGCTGATAGTTTTCCCATGCGGTATGGGAGTTGGTTCGCTTATATTGACGGAACGCGTTGTGCTTGGAACGCAACGCCGACCAGCATAGTCCGTCGGCCCAAATAGGTTTACGCAAGCGAG
This sequence comes from Trileptium ribeirensis, assembly GCA_030248225.1. Classification (NCBI taxonomy): domain Eukaryota; kingdom Metazoa; phylum Nematoda; class Enoplea; order Enoplida; family Thoracostomopsidae; genus Trileptium; species Trileptium ribeirensis. The sequence continues at coordinate 49,884 of JASANE010004934.1, read as the reverse complement.
CACCTGATTTAAAAGGAACCATTTGCTCGATCTGTCGGGTAAGCACGCTACTCATCATATCCCAAAAATTAGAACAGTCACGGATACTAAACACGCAATTCCAATCAAATGAAGACAGAGACTGACTAATCCTACTCCAAGGCGCCCGGGACCAATCACGAATTTGTTTGTTTTGGGGACCGACAGGGGATTTTTGTGTAGCATTTGATAAACGAAAGATTACGGAAAGATGATCAGAGGTTTTGAGCGGTGCCAATGTATCGACATGCGAAACAGCAAAGGGATCGTCAGAAAAGATAAGATCAAGAATGTTATTGCCGCGAGTTGGAACTTCAACGTGTTGCGTAAGCGATGACGACAGAATGCAGTCCATCATCCAGTCAACACTTTCTGGCCAGGTATACTCACACCGCGAGTTACGACGCGCACCGAGATCAATCTATTGAAAACCAAACTCATTTCGGTGCAAGTCAAATACGATTCAATGTAAACCGAGACCAATACAATGCAAACCAATCCCTGTTCAGTGCAAACCAAGACGAAGTAAGCGTAATCGTATCGATCGATATCGATGCAAACCAGGAAACAATCAGTGTATATCAAATGCAATTTAATATAAACTAAACGTAATTCGGTGCAAATGAACATTTCAATGCAAACCAAGATCGATTTGGCGCAAATCAAAACGAAATTGGTGCGAATCAAGATCTATTCGGTGCAAATAAATAACGAAGCGGTGCAAACCAAACGCGATTAAACGTAAACCGAGATCAAATTGATGCAAACTACGATAGATTTCGTACAAACAACGATCAACTCGGTGCAAACAGCAATCGATTTCGAATAAACCAAAACGAATTCTGTGCAAATAAAATACGATTGATACAACCAGAGACCAACTTAACGTAAGCCCAGACCAATTCAACGCAAACCAATTAGATGCAAATTAAAACGAATTTGATGTGAATCAACTGCGATTCAACGTAAACCGAGATAAACGTGACGTAAATTACGACCAATTCGGTGCAAATAAAGAGCGAAACGGCGCAAATCATATGCGACTTAACGTAAGCCGAGATCAAATTGACGTAAATTATGATCGATTCGGTGCACGAGATAGGTTAATGCTGGCTACAGTCTTATGGCCAACAGTTACGGATATCTTCCGAAGTGAAACGCCCTACGTGAACGGCTTTGAAAGGACACGAAGCCCTTTCTCCACACCACAGTATTCATGCGCACAGTCGGAACAGGCATAAAAGCCGTTGATCTTTTGCACCCAAGAAAATCGCGTATTGATTCCTCGTTTAAGTGAACCGACTGCGCGAATCCCCGTGGTCGCCTCAGTTATGATCACTATGTACAGTACAGATCAGGACTTGCAAGATGCATTTTCAATATTTAAGTTTGCACCGCCGACTTGTTAGTGATCAGAATGGGACTTGTTATTATTTAAGGACCGGATGATTGTAATATCATTATAGCTGTTCTTCGTTGTACCATTTTGATTGTTTTGCCATAAAGGCACCCATTGACATGATTTGTATGCTATTACTGTTGTTGCTTTATCATACCATACCATTTCTGTTTGCCATGAAGGCACCCATCTGCTTATTGGACTCATGTATCATTACCACGATTAGATCGATCATATATATTTATCATTGTTCTTGCATGTACTTATTGATAAATTGTACCCGATTTGTACCCTGAATTGTACGTGAATTGCTATAACCGTATATATACGTATTGTTATTTGAGTACCATTTATATTCGTTTTGTTGATTATGGCCATAAAGGCACCTATTTGCATGTAATTTCATTGCTATTTTATGCTATTTCTATGGTTTATTACTGTATATTGCTATAATTTTGGATAGTTGTAGTTGTACAGGTGTATGTAATTGTAAGAAAACCCATAATTGAGTAGGTTGATTGATTTTAGAGAAGAGTTCGTGATCGTAAGCAAATAAATTGGTATTTGAAACGAGCGAAGCGAGTTTCCCCAAATAGGTTACTAGCGTGCGAATAGGGGAAAATTTCTTTTTTTTGTTTGTCTGTGACTTTCATAGCTCGACACTGGATCGATGGATTTTCACAAACTTTTTTTTAATGAACCGTTATGGTCTCTATATGATTCTTTTGTAGGTTTGATGTGCATTCCGGGTCGGGTTTCGGGTAAGAAACGGGTCAGAAGGGTCAAAATTTAACTTTTTTTGAAATTTCGGTTTTGGAGTTGCGTATATATCGGTCTATAACTCGAAAAATAGAAGGTACAGCGAAAAACGGAGGGCACCTTCCGTGTTCGCCTCAACGAGAGCTACAACTTTGTCTATTACGTTATTTTTGTGGGACTTCAATCTAACCCAGAAAAATGGGTTAAAGGTCATTGGACCACCTGTAGTGTGAACTGTAAAATTCGAGATTTGGTTAATTTTGCCAGATCTCCGTGAAAAGACAGGTCCCTAGGTTTTCGACTACGCTGAAAACGATGGCAGGAATGTTTTTGATGTATTGTCAATATTTTCCATGATTAATGATGGTCGAGTTTGAGGACCAGACCCTAACATTTGAACCCAAAAATTCGAGATTTGGGAAATGTTGCCAAGCTTTGAAGCCAAACATTCGAGACTCGGTTAAGTTCGCCTGATCATCCTGAAGAGACGGGTTGCTTTGATTTATTGCTAATTAGAACGCGTTACAAGAATCGCATATGCTGCGCTCGCAGAAAAAGGTTAGTCTTTGATTATCATTTTGTATGAACATAAGGAACGACTGGGTCTGTAAAGTGTGAGGTCACGCTCGCTCGTTTCCCCTCGCTTGCGAGTTACTAGTTTTACAGGTAGAGCTGTTCGGGGTTGGTGAGCCTTGCTATACCCGACCCGCGAATAAATAGGATGGTAAGACTCCTCGAACGCCTCGATATGTATAGGAAGAGCCCTACCCAACGTGGTCCGCCCTGTAGCGAACAGCGAGTAAGTAGATTTCCTGAAAATATTAGTACGCAAAGCTGAATATTATTTTACCAGTGCTCACAATTGAAAAATACACTGGTAAATTGCAAATACTAAAATGTTATCAGCTACCAGTGTTCATTCTGTTAAAATTGAAAGAAAATGTCAATCCGAAAATTCGGAATTGAAAGTTGCGGCTCCGGCCCATAACTGCTAACCGTTAGGAAATCAAAAATTAAGACTTAACATTTTCGATAGAGAATTTTACGGTCTTTAAAATGAGACTGGTATCCCATCAGAATCTGCCGACTTATAAAGAAATAACTATGTATACATCAGGGAATAACCGGAACCGAAATTTACCGGAACCGGAACCAGCAACCGGAACCGTCCATTTAAACCGGATCCGGAACCGGAACCGGAACCTGGTCTTCGAAATTTATATATAGTAAAACAGATGAAGGAAAAAATCAAGGTATAGTGGATTTAAAATACATTAAAAATAACTTTTACATTAAACTTAATGTATTACGGTGGTATTATTGCCTTTCTGAAACTTTAAAGAGACTGAGGAAGGTAATAATATTTATTTATCGATCAAATATGTCGATTTTTGGACACCCAGAGCAAAAAATGCCTTCCACTATACACCATTGCGTATACTGTGTCAAATCGAATATGCTTACAAAGCTTGGAGCGTAGAATACACACTTTCGCTCTGTCTCCAGTCGCCTTCCTTTACTACACATACGTTTGTTACATGTTCTTCTGTAAGAAACTTGAAATTATTGGTTTATATGATTCTAAGAGAAAATAGTAGATAGAAGTTAATTTTCTGATCAGTGGCGAGGGACACTGTTTAGGCTAGTGCCGTTAAGTTTTGGACAAACAGTGCCCGTAAGTTACATGATAATGATGATAACTTTCTAATCAGAATGCTATAAATGAGACACATTGTGTTGCTGCTCGCACAGTTTCAATAAATACAGTTCTTTGCCAAGAAAGCAGTTTCTAGCTGCGTTGGAGATAACGTTAGTTTAATTCAATTTAGACTGATTTACCAAGTTTACAAGCGCATTGGCTGGTTCTTGAAGCAATTTATGTTAGCCAAGCATACCCTAAGTACTTCTGCGTAAGCCATACTCTGTTACCGAGTTGGACCGGTTTAATTGAAACGTACCCACACACTTCTGGATGTGTAAAATAGCTGCTACAAGCATCGACGTGGCTTTGATTTGCTAACAAACTCTTGCAGGTTATTATAAAAATTCCAACTGAAATTATGTGCACTACTTAACGTTTCAAACGTCAAATTGCTTGGTTAATCTTTGCTTTTGCTTGGTTGTATTGGAGCTTGATCATTGTACAATATATATTACATATGTTTGGATCAAAGATGATGCAAACAACGTGGAAAATTTCAAACAAAATTTTTAAACCGGAATTCCGGTTCCGGTATGGTTTTTGCCCTTTGCCGGAACCGCAACCGGAACACGATTTTCGCCGGAACCGGAACCGGAATTCCGGTTACTCCCTGGTATACATGACAAATAAATCACATTTAATCAGATAACTTAACAAATGATGGACTCAAATATAATATGGAAGACGTTAGATTCCACGACACCGAGGCTTTTATTTGAGGTCGGAACGGAATCGCTGTGCCCACGTTTGGGTACCCTTTCCCGTGAAAAACGCAGAAATTATGCCCCGATGGGTGTGTGGCTCGTCATTTGATTCCCCTTGTCAAATCGGACACAAACATGTACCCAAAACCACACAAAACAGCAACCCGAACCCGCGGAAACCGCGCAAAGCACTTTATATTCTTATTTATAAAATTTATGATGGGCTCGCCCGATTGCCCACCTTCCCATTTATCGTCAAAAAATAGCCCTGTTGCATATCAAATTGTTCGGACGGACACACCGAGTCCGAATCCGAGTCTCGTTTGGCACTTTGTATGTCGCTAATGGAATGAGACCTTCTTTTCGCATCCTTTGATCTTGTTTGTTTACTTAAACCGTTTCTCTTTCTTCTAGTCCCGATCCTAAGAATATATGTTTATATATAAGCCTCTATAAAATAAATACATACTAATATAAATCTAATAAAAATTTTAAATTGGATATTGGTAGCTGGATGTGGACGTCCAGCGTTTGTGTTTATTCTGCTGTCAACACCGGGTCAATTTGATATGTGTATGTACATTAAGCAAACAACCTTAAGCTGAATTTTATACCAACTTCATATAAAGTTTGGAGTGTGACGAAGAAGTTTCGAGAAACTTCTTAGCAGTAGCTAATGAAAGTTATATATAAAATTATAATGTTTAATATAAATTTACTAAGTTTTATATTAGAGTTTCGATTAATACTGTGGGGACCCACTAACCAAAACTTTAAGCTCTTAAGTAAATATTATTGCTATAAAGTTATTAGAGCTAATAGTTAATGTAAATCCAATATATAAATTAAGTTTGAAAATTCAAAATTTCAAGTTATAAAGTAGTACAAACGCTATAGTAAGGATAAGGAATTATTTACCTGTAAGATAACGGTCGCATCTGGGACAGAAATAAACTAAAGGACGCGCTATGGATTCCACAGAGAATCGAATCCATCTTGTTATATTTATTGATTAATCAGTTGGTTTAGATGAAGTTTTATTGAAGGTTTCTGGAAAGTTCTGTATTAATTTATAAAAGTTTATATTAAAACGGTGGTAAATCAGTTTTGTTATATAGAAATTTTATATAAAATTGGTCCGAAATTTATATAAACATCCCAGCTATTGGTTTAGTTCATAAAACATTCAAATATCGCGACGGAATCACAAACCCGACGCCCCTATGGGGCTGCCCCACCGAAAATGTAAATTTAGCATATTTTAAAATTCCCTCCAGGAATTTTATTGAAACTTTGGCAGTTTCTTCGTTGGAATGTCTGCTACTGAATACCGCTTCAAAATTCGACAATATCGCGTCGGAATCACAAACCCGACGACCCGACCTGGGTTCTCCCCTACCTAAAACTTCAATCGCTAATAATTCAAAATTCCCTCCAGCAATTTTGACGATTTTTACTCTAAAAATAGAGGCTCGGTCATTTGCGCTATTGATCCCGGCAAAGCTGTGGCCCGTTCAAAAATTATATATAATAAATATAAACCGCAGCAGCGCAAAAGCCGCTCTGCTTTACACAGAATTCACAGATTTCCTTTCTCGTATAAGTATCTTCATAGGTTTCGGTTTAGCTTTTGCACATATTTTCCTAGTTCATTTTCACATTTGTCTCTCTCTGTTTCTGTAGTGTTCGCATCAGTGCAGCACGAAAGCCGTCGGAGTCTCGAAACTCTGATATACGGCCGCTGCGATGAAAATATCACATTTACCAGAGTTGGTAAATTTGATGGCAGTGGCTAAGTTTTTGTGTATAAAAGTTAGCGATATCGCTTGACGCGATATCGGGTCTATCAGATCACGGCCCAACGGACCAATTTTTGTGAGGACCGTTGGCCCGGTCCTAATAAAATGAATAGTTAGGTCGAACCCAGCCCCTGTGCAAAATTTCGCAGAGAAAGGCTGACAAATCCGCAAGAAATTCAATATGATAGGTTCACCCCAGCCCCTGACGAGTTAGACTAAGAATCTCGGTCGAAATCGAGAAAACCGAGCAAGTTAGGGATATGAACCGAGTGAAATTTAGTAGGAAAAGTTGTTACGGTTGTACTGACAACCTAATTTACCGTTTACGGACGTGTTTCATAAAGTAGAAATCATTGGAAATGCTAGATAAATATTAGTAACAAATGGAGCTCTTTTAGAGAGGCGTCTTGAGGTCGAAACAGTAAAAGTTTATGTAGTTTTAGGATAGTGCCGATGATCTACAAGGCATCGCTACTTATAGGTTTATTCCCAAATAACTTTTCATTGAGCTGAATACAAATTTAACCCCTGTCCCTATGTCCCAAAGTTGGTATAAAATGTTGCACCCTTATAGTATATAGTTACACCGTTTATATATATCAAGTTGATGCACAAGATTTGCTGCTTGTATCATAAATTAGGGACCCGTATGAGCGCGTCCCTTGTGCGTCGTAGTGATGAAGAACAATATACCAAGATAGCATAAGGACTTCTCTTTTAAGATGCCGAGTAAGACATACAAATAACTAAGAAATCAGTCACCCGAACTATCTGTTTTAACCTGATCGAGCTCTAGGGAATTGGGAATAGCCCCAGAGCGGTTCATTGCTGCGGCAATGACCTAATCGCAAGCTTTGACTAGAGAACAAGCAAGTATTTATCTCTCACGATTAGGGAATTAAACATAGGACTACTCTACAAACTTTGGTCAACCCATCTATAGTCTTTCCGCGCTGAGTAATTAGGCATTTCGATTCTTTTGTCAAAGCCGAATCATAAAATTTGTATATAACGCACTTGAGACCCCTGCGGCCGGCATCAAATTAATCATTTTGCTTACAAGCATTGAGTTGTGTTTGTACGATAGTTTTAAGTAAGGAAAGTTGAAGGCTCAGGCAACACCTTCCGGCCTTCCGTGAGTATTGCATGAATCCATTTGGAATCCTTTAATAGACTAGATAAATACGTGCTAGGAAACGGGCCGACTGAGACCCCTTTAAGCTCATATAAGGATATGGAATACCCGAATTACAGGGAATAACCGGAACCGAAATTTACCGGAACCGGAACCAGCAACCGGAACCGTCCATTTAAACCGGATCCGGAACCGGAACGTGGTCTTCGAAATTTATATATTGTAAAACAGATGATGGAAGAAATGAAGGTAGAGTGGATTTAAAACGCATTAAAAAGTAACTTTTACATTAAACTTAATGTATTGCGATGGTATTATTGCCTTTCTGAAACTTTAAAGAGACTGAGGAAGCTAATGTTTATTTATCGATCAAATATATCGGTTTTTGGACATTCAGAGCAAAAAATGTCTTCCACTATACACCATTGCTTATACTGCGTCAAATCGAATGTGCTTACAAAGCTTGGAGCGTAGAATACACACTTTCGCTCTGTCTCCAGTCGCCTCCCTTTACTACACATACGTTTGTTGCATGTTCTTCTGTAGGAAACTTAAAATTATTGGTTTATATGATTCTAAGAGAAAATAATAGATAGACGGTAATTTTCTGATCAGTGGTCAGAGACACTGTTTAGACTAGCGTTGGACAAACAGTGCCCGTCAGTTAGATTATAATGATGATAACTTTCTAATCAGAAGCTATAAATGAGACACACTGTGATGCTGCTCGCACAGTTTCAATAAATACAGTTCACTGCCAAGAAAGCAATTTTTAGCTGCGTTGCAGATAACGTTAGTTTACTTCAATTTAGACTGATTTACCAAATTTACAAGCGCACTGGCCGGTGCTTGACGCAATTTATGTTAGCCAAGCATACCCTAAGTACTTCTGCGTAAGCCATACTCTGTTACCGAGTTGGACCGGTTTAAGTCAAACGTATCCCACAGACTTCTGGATGTGTAAAATAGCTGCTACAAGCATCGACCTGGCCTTGATTTAACATACTACTGCAGGTTATTATGAAAAATTCCTGCTCAAATTATGTGCCCTACTTACGTTTCACACGGCAAATTGGTTAGTTAATCTTTTCTTTTGCTTGGTTGTATTGGAGCTTGATCATTGTATAAGATATATTACATATGTTTGGATTACAGGATGAAGCAAAAACGTAGAAAATTTCAAACAAAATTTTTAAACCGGAACTCCGGTTCCGGTATGTGTTTTGACCTTTGCCGGAACCGGAACCGGAACACGATTTTCGCCGGAACCGGAACCGGAATTCCGGTTACTCCCTGCCGAATTAGTATTAAAGAGACTGTTATTTAGCAATTCTTTTCTTTATTACTTGTGGTATAGCCGTACTTTTTGGGGAGAATCTAGAGTATTGTTCCGCTGAGCCAAGCGCGAAGGAAGGTCTTGAGTGAACCACGTTTTAGACTCAAAACCGAGGCCTTAGTATTTTTCCCTGGATCCGGCTCGATGCAGCGCCTTTTTGACATGCACCAATTTACACAAATTCGGCCGTTAAATCGAATAATTAATTTTCCTAGTGTTGATAAAGTACAATTAATGTACACAATACAGTACCAATTTTAGCAATAAAATTTAGTTGGAAAAGTTTGAAAACTTAGCAAATTTGGTCCCAATCTCTCCCTACCAGGACCTCTAAGCCGCCGAAAAAGTCTTATCTCGCTGATTACGAATCCATTCTGGCTCATGACCACGAACACAAAAAAGGTCCGTTTTTCTTATTTATTTAGGTTGCAAATGAGTATAGACAGGTTCAAAATTTTGTATCTTTGTTCCCACATGTGAAGGACAATTTATTAGGAACCTGGAATCACGATTAGCCTGTTGTACCCTGTACCGAAGGAGTAATTACTGCTGTTATAATTTATATATACGTACGTATGCGATCAGGAAAGAAAAAGTAACGTTGTGCCGTTGTCGCACACAAATTTAGGAGTCGTACCCACTGCGAAACTCACAAATTTGTAACTAGGTTGTTGACGTATATTCTTGCTCTTATCATACCCTCGTTGATTGTTAAATTGTAACTGTTGTTGATTTATTATCATATGCCGTATAGCTGTTGATTATGTTGAGCAAAATCACGTCGCCTACAATCCCTAATTTAAGTACGCTTTGATCCGTATATCCGAATTTGCCATTGTATGTTACCGCCTTTAGCGTTACCTGAACCTATTGTTTAACCGGAGTACCCTAGCAGTCGTAGTTACTCAAATGGCAGCTTGATAACTCACTAACTATTACATATTATGCTTCATAGCTAATTCTCTGCCCGTTTATTCTTGGAGTAAGGTATACGCAGCTGTCATTAGAGTGGTCTAGTAGTTCATGCCGTGATTTGAACCAACCAGCTGTGAGTGTCCCATGAGAAAGGCGATGATTCCGCATACTACCCCATGCGTTGCCCTGTCAATTTTCCCAATAGCGTACCGTACCATTGACATTGTATCTATTGCATTATCCAGTACAATATACTCATGTCCATTTATGCATACGATTTTGACTTATCAATAAATACTAAATCAAAACCCAAGGTGTCCCTGTGTTTGATTGATGCTAGTAGCGATATGTGCTGAAGATGGGTTTGAAATACGTCACCCCTATCGACGACCCATGTTCAAGTTTGACGCCCGCATAGAAGAAGCAAACCTTAGCGTGACTCTCCGATTCCGATTTAATTGTATTATTTTGTGTGAGTATGACTCTCGCGACCTAGGAAAAGGAAATTTTTACCCGAAACTAAAACTTTCACTGAACGTCCAAACGCGATCCGACGTTAAACGTCTAGGGATTTATCGGACCCTAGTGGGGGCCACTGGCTAAATAAAATATTAATCGTTCAGGAAAGTAGAAAAGAAAATTTTATCTCAAACCCATTTCCAGTTGGAACGATGGTAGGGAATAGTGGTATGACCTCTTTGGCCTGAGAGCAGGTGACGGAGCCAACCTCCCTAGGGACCTCAAAGGTAGTACCGCTTAGGCCAGTACCGCTTAGTAATTTGGCGAAATTATAAAATTCTGAAATTGAAAACAATTTTCTAATGGCGAGCTGACAGGAGCACCCTATGGCTAATTTTGACGATTACGTAGAACCGGATAACAGTCTTTTTAGTAGTCCTGCTTCTGGTAACACTTCCGCATTTTTAGGAAATCATAACCCGCCAATCACTGAAGGCGATAAGGGAGACTTACCGCCTCCCATGACTCCTCGAAGGATACTTTAAATGCCCTATTACATTATTTAGTTAAACATGCCTCTGCGACGACAATTATACCCCTACGTAACATGCCGACCTTTGAAGGAAAACCGAGAAGACAGGATTTCGAAGACTGGATTCGAATGTTTAATCGATTGTCTAGTGCTAACAACTGAAGTGATGAACAAAAGTTAACGTGCATACCCGCACTGTTGAGTGGACCCGCTCGAGAGGCCTATGCAGGCCTGAACCCGACCCAACGACGAACTTTTGACGGTCTGGTCTATAACATTACTTTCTTCTTATTTTCTTCTTCGCGCAGCCCAGTGAAATCACTAGATGGCCTCTGCACTAAGAAGCAAGATGCAGAGGAGACAGTCGCTATATATGGTTTAGAATTGCAAAAGTTGTGTGACCGCGCTTTTCCCGATGTCGACGCTCAACAGAGGGATTCGCACCTCCGTAAATTCTTCCAGAGAGGATTGCATCTAGAATTAGGTAGGCAAATGTTGAACCAAATTCATGAATTCTTTACATATCGCGATATGTTAGAGGTTGCTAAGCGATATTAGGATGCTACATCTGATTGTCCTGAACCGGAGACCTTTACAGCAGTGAGTAAGCCGCGCCGGATTAAGGCAGTTAGCGCCCTCCTCGAAGGGCATGGGGAAGGACTGGTCACATAGCTTCAGTCAGCGCTGGAGGATCACCGCCGTGTAAGTAGTACTAACAATGATACGATAAACCGGTTACTCGATGTAATCGACCGCAGATCAGGAGGCCCGCATCAATTGAACGCGCTTCGTACGCAAGTAATCCACAGCAACCAGTTGCACTGCGTCCGCAGACGCAGCCGATAAATTGTTTTCGTTGTGGCCAGAATGGTCACTTTGTTCGCTTTTGTCCTACACTGAACCAGCAGGTGCATGCCCCGGCAAAACCAAACCTATTGCTTCATCGTAGCGCTGGGGTGGCAACGAATGGAGCTGGGCGACGGTCTACCCAGCTCCACGTGGCTAAAACAGGCTCTAGTATTTTTGGGTTTTGAAATGAAAATTACAAAATTGCCATTTAGAGACCAAAATTAGGGCATTCCCTTAAGCGATGCGTTGTGCATGTCCGACACTTCGAAAAATTTGCAAATGGACCATTTCAGATTTACATGGATTATAAAGACCATTCCACACGGAATCATGGTTTATGAACAGCTGACTAAGAGCTGTTTTAGCAAAACTGATTTCCAGACGTGTAACAATGAAATGAATTACAAATTTTCATTTCTTCTCTGTGAATGTTATGTGAGCATAATGACGGCACAGTATAACCTGGTCGAAGACCTGACCAGTATAGGAAAATTCTTAATGAAAGAAAATGTCAGAAATTTCAAAATTATCTTGAATAGAAAAGAGTTTTTATATAGCTCCAAAATGTCTAAAAGTTTCAATAGCCTCTGTTGGAGATATAATTACATGATTGTTCTAATGTTTCAGATGAATAATAATAAAAATGATGCCGAATCTGGCCCTCATTCTGATGACGATGAAGCCCTGGGAAAGGGTGATTAATGCACCCTGGTTGCAAATTTGACCAGTTCTAACAGAGAATCTAAGGTTAGATTGGGTCGAGGAGATGGAAGGGGAGCAGCAATTTGCGCCACCGAACCATCCATCTCCGACGCACAAGAGGGGAGGGCTGCTGTAAGCGCCACTGAACCCTCGCTGTTCGATATGCGCAACCGGTTGCGAATCGCGCCATTGCCTCAATAGTTTCGTTAGGGGGGCTGCTTCAAGCGCCACCGAACCTAACATACAGTCACTGCTTGTAGAAACACACAGTAAGTCAGCTGAGGCATCAGAACGATTGTGTCAGAAACAGGAAAAGGATGTGGCACGTCCAACAGTGGTACGGCCCGTTCACAGGGGAAGTAGAGCTGGAAAGAAGAAAACTGGCTCCATCATCGAGCCCCGCATCAATTGATCGCGCTTGCGCAGCCCTACGCAAGTAATCCACAGCAACCAGTAGCACCGCAGACGCAGCCGATGAATTGTTTTCGCTGTGGCCAGAATGGTCACTATGTTCGCTTTTGTCCTACATTGTCATATCCGATGCAAGAACCAGCAGGTGCTGTAGTGTGAAGACAGCAGTCTGTGGATGTATATGTCTCCAGTTATGTGCAGCGTGGAGCCCAACCTAATCGCATAGGAGGCTCGAACGAACCTTATCGTAGTAACCAATTTAGCAACGGAGTGCTCCGTCCCAATTATAATCGCATGAATGGTGAACCGCATCGACCATACCCAGGTCCGAACAGTAATACGCGAGATTATTCTGATGGTCCCACACGCTGACCGATGAACGCATTTAACAATCCGCCGCAGAATAACGTAGTCCAGCGCCCACGTAATGATCTCGTTTCAATGGGACCCGCGTATCCCACGAATAGACCACAGTTCCAGAATAATTACGGTCAAATGAGAGATAGACCCAATCAGTGTAACGGCGCTATGCAACACAGCCGTAACTAAGTTAATTGTTAAACCCGCCGTAATGGAGCTAGAGATTCTAGCCCCGCGATGAATCATAGGTTAGAAGTTTTGAGCCGAGAATTAGGAATGATCCAGGATAAGTTAGGGTTTGGTGAACAGTCTGGACAAGTGAACAGAATTTCTGTAACGGACGAACAGTGAGGGTTATTTAACCGCTGTGGACGAATATATTGATTATGACGAAACGGATGGTGGTGATGTGTTCGCTAGACAAGTACACGTGATCGTAACCACTCCGTTTGATGATGCTATGTCTCACACTCGGAGTCGCGATCATGTTACCACCCATGAACTGATGGAAACGAATGAGGGCACTTGTGAACGTGAAGTGACATATTATGACTGTGAGGACGAACTTGTGAAAACCGTAAATAGTCTTAAAGTAGAAAAATGTAACAAGGAGAGATTATCTGTAATTTGTAATCATTCGCCCGAAACTGAAAAAGAACCTTCTGCATATAATGTAGATAGTTGTAGGGCAGTTCGGGATGTAGTAGATGGAAGTATGGACGTAGTGGAGGGTTGTATTCCTAGATTCTTTGATAGTTGTTCGGTAGTTGGCGCCGATGAGATAAGTCCATGTGGTATTGATGGTTGTCCGGCAGTCGGCGCCGATGACATAAGTCCGTGTGATATTGATAGTTGTCCGGTAGCCGACGCCGATGAGATATGTCCGTGTGGTATAGATAGTTGTTCGGTAGCCGGCGCCGATGAGATAAGTCCGTGTGGGTTTGATGTTGATGATATTTATGCCGATATGCCCCTTGGGAACACCTCCTGAAGGATTTCCGGGATCCCCAGCTCCTTGGAGATGATTGATGTTGATGATGATAATTTTAATTTTTATTCCTCCTCTGAGACTGACTGGCCCATTGAGTTGTGAGGTGAGAGAGAATATTGGCCACTGCGATTTAGCTCGCATAACTGCCGTCAGGGGGGTGGTAACGCACGTAGCGACCGGATTCCGGCCACGTCGATGTATCGCGCAAGGGCGTTAACGCGCGTCGCGACCGGGACCAGTATGCATGTAAGTTGTTCAACCAGTAGTGATAATGTTAGTGTTAAGGATCCAGACGTAGAAGCCAGGGATGATTTTATGGTTCAATCTGCCTAGACTCCATGTGCTCTGCCGTGTGACGTATCCTTGAAACCTGTAGAGAAGTGGGATGAACCAGGAATGATGGAGATTGATTCGGCTTAAACCAGAGCTCAATCGGTAGCGATCAGTCCTAGTTCCGTTCAGAATAATAAGGATTGTGTATGTCTGTGTCATAGTCGTTTGTTGTGAATGTGAATAGGAAGGAAGGCAACGCCAGTGGTCCTGTTGTTGAATGTGATGTGTCGTGTGTATTCCCCCTTAGGCGTGCTTGTGAGAGTAGTAATGATGTTGATGTTATTGAAGTATATTTTAAACCGGCGAATATTATTATGGGGCAGGAGGTAAATTTCCCGCCGTCACTGACCAGGGATTCTTCAGTCATTGGGTCATTCCTTGATGCTGACCGGGGCTGCCCTTGTCGGCCGTGCCCATGTGGAAGTAGCGAGCGATTCGCGACCGTTCGTACTGAAGAAACGGATGTGATCGTTGGGGCTGAAATTACTGTTTGGGTCCATCCAGGCATGGGTGTGAAGTAGATGGGATGATAGAATTTGACCGATTGAAACACTGTGAGGTACCACATGCGTCCACCGTCGAAGTAGATGAGGTGATAAAATTTGACTAGTCGACCCTCGGTGAGGCTGCACCTACAGTCGTTGGAGCGCGAAGCGACGGACCTGTTGAAAAAGTTATGTTAGTTAATGATGAGGTTATTTTAATTGATGATAAAGTTAAAGTTGATATTGCTAGTGATAATGATAGTAAGGATAGAATTATTGAGAATAGTAGTAAGGTTGATGCTGGTGATTTTGTTGCTGTTGTTGATTCAAATGTCATTGGTGATCATGCAGTGGATGTTGTTGAAGTTATTGATTCAACTGTTGTTGCTATGAAAGGTGTTGAAACCATTGCTGATGTTGGTGATTCTGTGGATGTTGCTGATTATAACCCTTTGGATTCGCAAGAAGTGAACAATTTAGTTGAATTAAGTGAAGAGATTGGAATTAGAGAAGAAATTGCCCGGGCAGTTGCTATTGGCCTCCCGTACCCATGTGGATGTAGTGAACAAGTTGAGTACTGTCTCGCCGATGAAGCAGACATGATCATTGGGAATAAGCAGAGTTACATATCGACCTGCTTGGGGTCTGGCGAGGTATGGGCGCGTCATGCTGAAGTGGTAGGCCCGACCGATCGCCGCATCCTAAGGGACCCTCCCCGTCCACCGTTGTCGAAGGTGTAGAGTTTAATGGTTTAAGTAAAGCACTTGATTTTGGTGAACTTGATGGAGCAAGTGAAAGTAGCATTGAGAATGAACTGGCTGAGTCAGGCAACGTAGGTGAGATTATTGAAGATAAAAAGAACAGTGGAATTGATGTTTAGATTGAAACAGATTTTGAGGTTTTAGATACAGAAGAGGATGATAGCGATAGTGTTAATATAGAATCATGTGGCGAACAGGCAGATGAGGAAGAATTTTGGTCAAACTGGCAAGATCCCTGTAGATCCTGTTACCGTGAGCAAGATACGCCGGCCCTACACGAGTGGGACTCGACAGGAGTATGGGATTGCCAACGTCCCATAAAGGAAAGTATTTAAGCACTCCGGCTGAATTAGTCGCTGAAAATAATATAAACGAAGAATTGGGTAATAGCAAAGAACCGCTTAATAGCGAAGAAATTAGCGAGGATTAACGTGACAAAGAACGGTGCCAAAAATGAAACGAGCTGAAGAACTTTTTGATCAAAGAACAAAAATATTGATATATTAATAATTTTTTGTGTTGTGTTACTGTTTTATTAACTTATATTAACTAATCATGTGTTTTTACAGGAATTTTAGTTATGTTGGGGGGAACACCAAAAGTCTGAAGAAACCCATTGGACAAGAAGCAAAAGAAGAGTAAGGAAGGTGTACAAAAGAAAAAAAATAAAATTTGGGATGGATATGAATGAAGTATTTGGGATGGAAATTAGGGGCTGGTTAATAGAAGAAAAAAATTGGAAATTGGAAGCGTCTGTGGTAGACGCGGTTTTAACGGAGGGGTTGAAAGGTAAACGAAAGAAAAAAATCGGGGACAGGTAATCGGCCGGGATAAAAACAGATGCGGGCGTGAACTCAAGAGGCAAAGTTAATGACTTATGTCCGTGGTGTGCCGGGATTCACCACTTAAAACATCCCCCGTTAGCTTCTTCACAGCACTCCCCCTCTCTTTTGGTACAAAAGGATAGCATCAGTGGTACATGCTACTCCATCAACTGGGGATGTCAGGGGTCTGGTAGGGTATTAGGAGATCCTTGGATCCAAATTCCTTCAAAACTTTAAAACTGGGTTTTTACAAAATTTTCTATATTTATTTGTCTCTAAATTTTAGTTTTCTCAAATATTGGGATTTTGTTGATCTTGTTTTACTAATTTGCATAATGGTCAATTGTTTTTCTCATTAGCTATACCTTAGTTTAACGTTTTAATTTTGGTTTAATTAGTCTTGTTTTGTGATCTAGGAAGTTGCGGAACTGAGTATTTTTCTTGTAACATGGCTTAAGGTGATTAATATTTTTAATTAACCGAGAAAAGTTACATAGCTACGCCAATGGACTAGTCACCACGTGCGTACGGTCGTAGTTTTTTATGGATTCCCAGTGTCGATGAGCCTATCGGAATTTATATTTTTGTTGTGTGGTTGTAGTCTGCGACATCTTTCTATCATTCTTGGGAGTTCATTTCGAGATTTACTCAAAGAATTGCGTGTGAAAGCGTTTATAAGAAGAGTCTCGCGTAACGGAGTAAAGAACGGAGTTGCCAAATAGCAAGGCTTCACATATAAGTAAGTTTAATATTATGTTAGTTATTAATCTAATAATATAATATATTATATTATCTTTATAAAAAGGGTGGATATAATCCTAATAGGAGCGGCACCGTATTAGTTAATGCTATTATATAATAGTTAATGATATTTCACAACGTCGGCCTAAAAATGTCGAGTGAGGGAAGAATACCCGGGCGAGCAGAACAGGTGGTTCTGGGGTTAGTAGCGCGACTTGCTGGGTGTTGCAGCCAGTCGGGGCGGCTCAACAAGTAGCGTTATTTTTGAGAAGACCGGGCGAGTAAGGGGTGTGGATTCTACGAACCACCTTGAGACTCCTACCTCAGTACCACCCAGCTGGCCACCCTATCGGGGGCCTATGGATTGAGAAAAGTCCAACTCCAAAGTAGTCGACCGTTGCTATACAGTTTTAGTTAAGGAAGTCTGTCAGCCAGTCGGGAGCGACTCATTTAGCATAATTGTCACGTAATAGCGTATTTCCAAGGCTCGGGTTAAGGTACTCACTCAGATAACCCCGCAGTTGATCAGCCAGTCGATGATCAACTGTATCAACTCAGAAGGACCATAGTAACGTAATAGCTAACATAAATTCTCTGGTTGACACTCAAACTTTAACGCAGTTGTCAGCCATTCGGGGACAATTGGTTTAAATAAGGACCGTACTAGCGTAAGTCTGAGGACCTAGGTTGAGGTACTAATTACTCGTGCATCGTCAGCCATGCGGGGACGGTTGTACCAAACTCACAAGAGTAGTCATAGAAACAATATATAACCTAACGTTAACGCTAATAGACTTCGAGAACATATCAGTATAGCGCGATAGCGGCCGAGTTAGTGGTAACAACTTAATTAGACGAAGACCGACAATATTTTCAAAGGAGTCACCTGACCTAACAGTACTAAAAGGACTGTGCCTAAGAGGGAGAGAGCTTACGAAAATTTATTGCTCAATAGCGGTGCTTTAGCATTTTATATTGTTTGTAATAAACATTACGTGCTACGTGTGTGCTTCATATTCTTCGGACTTAGCCGCGCCGCAACGCAAAATATGCAAAGGCACTATTCACGAAAAGTAAAAAATGCGTGCTAACCGAGTTTCCCCAGCGGCATACTAGTGGCCACGCCTCTTTCCCATCAATCTTTGGTGACGGATTCCGTCCCCCTTTAATTTCGGATAGCCGTCATAAGAAATAACCGCTACACCACTGAAAGTCGTAAAATATAACATTAAGCTTGTCAATGGTTTAGAAGACTACCAAGGGTTTCTTGGGCCCAAACCTCCCCAAAAATCACAATTCTCCCTGTCCCAACCCAAAAATCTCAATCTTTCACAAAATTATTTATTTCCTAATTTTAAAGCGTTCAATATCTAGAATTTTGTTGTTTTTGTGTTAATCAATTTTCATAATTTTTGTTAATTGTTTTTATTAGCTTATCTATTGTTAGCTTGATTGATAATCTTTCAGTCAGTCTAGTACGTGTGCTCGAAGATTTCAGCGTGTTCCATGTTTTCGATTTCATAGTGTAAAGAATTACACTATTTTGTTTGGTGTTTTTTAATTAATTGAGATTATTGCGGCAGCGTTTTTGGGAGTGATTACATAGTAGAGCGAAGAGTGAAAACTGGTCTTGGAGTTGTCTTTACGTTTTTAACTTTATTTCTACGGCTTTCTGAGAATATTATTAGTACGGGATAAAGAATTAATACGAGGAACGATAGCCATTTTTGTAGTTTGCTTAATTAGTCTTTACTTTGATATTTGCTGTGTTAAAGAAGGAGTTATGAAGTACTCCAAGCTTCACAATTAGGTAGCTTAACCCAACATACTAATCAATTTAGTAATATTATCATCCCTTGTAAAACTTTATTTGCATATAAACCATATCACGAGCATAATTTAATTGATAACGACCGTCTCTTAGTGGTTTCGAAACGAGTTACCGTTGTAGCTGAGTAAACGCTGTAGGGTAACTTTGTGAGTACACCTTGGGCGAGTTTGTGTTGCGGATGGACATCTTCTTGGAACAATTCTCTACGGAACACCGGTTCGGCCAGCCAATCGGAGGCCGGAGAATTATAGGGAAACTAGAGAGTAGTCGACCATTATTAACCAGTTTAGCGTAGCCTGCCAGCCGATCGGGGGCGACTACATTAATATTGAGACGATGAATATAATATATTTTTAAAAAGTACTAAAGCGTGATTCACAATTTAATTTAATCGATCTTGGGAAACTGCGTTATATTTTGGTGTGAAACTACGTCGGAACAATGGGCGTTCTTCTTGGATTGAATGGTTTTGGTGGATGATATGAATGGTTATTATGTTCCATGATTTTTGGTTTTTGTGGATAATGGTTTATGGCGAAGCATTTTGAACATCGATTTTCTTTGGTAATTTTTAATATAGTTTGGTATATTATAAGTTTTTTCTCAGCACATACCAGACTACCAATGGACAGTGTTCTCGACTTGTCAGGACTGTAGATATTCAAGGTCGCTACAATACAATCGGCATGTATTGCGTAACTGTAACGCTCATGTTAAGGTAATCAATTTATCGTATAGTTGTCAGCCGGTCGGGGTCGATTGTACCAACCCACATGAGCTTTATTAAAGTAGTAGCTAATCTAAATTTTACTGTTATCGCTTAAGCTTAACGTAATTGTTAGCCTGGGGCAATTGTATTAAATAAGGACTGGTATTAGTGTAAATCTAAGTTCTAGGTTGAGGTACTCAGATACTCATACAGTTGTCAGCCGATCGCAGACGATTGTATCAACCTCACAAAAGGAATAGAGTATAGCCAATAACCCAACCTTAACACTAATAGCAAATAACGAAGAGCGGAAACTGTGTGCTAAGTGGCCGAGTTAGTGGTAAAGTTTTAATCAGGTGGCAATTACGTGTGGATCAAAAGACGTGATCTAAGAGTACGGCACTAAAGAATAGTGCGCTATCAAAGTCAACGTGTATCCACGCTCGAGTCTCGCGCTTTGATATTAATAATTTGCCAATAATAATGTTTATAATTTGCCAATAAACATTTCCCGTTACGTGTTTGGGTCTTATCTAGCTGAACAAAGAGTGCTACGAACGTAGCCACGCAGCAGCGCTATACCTAGGGCGAAGATAGAGATCACAATTAGAAAGGACACGTGCCAAACAAACCATCCCACCGGCATACTACTGGCCCAACCTCCAACGCTACTATTTTCGGTGACGAATCCCGTCACCATTAAATTTCCCTTAGCCGTCATTAAAAGTACCCACCAACTCTACCCCTTATCAAAATTACAAAATATAACATGCTGACAACAATAAAATAGGACAATTTTCTAATAAAATAAAAAAGTGGTGAGTATTTTCGAAAGCCAAAAATCAATCCCCAAATCTCCAATAAGGCAGAAGCCAAAATAAAAGTTATTTATACGGTGTATAGTAACAAAATTAATAGACCTTATAACCTGGGTTTTTTTACGCAAGCCCCATTCAAAATCTAAAGTATTAAATACCAATTCAGCGAACAGCACCTAGCGCAACAACTTACAAAGAATCGACTACAAAACCAAAGAACGTCGAAAACATAGAATTATCACAAAACGGAAAGGCGCAAGAAAGGGCAAGAAACATGAGTACAACGCAGGAACTTGAAATTAAAATTTTGGGAAGACCGGGCAAGTAAGGGTAAGGATTCGATTACGCCCTCCAGCCACCGATAGTTCCAAGTACAATTCGTGGCCAGCCGTCCGGGGGCTAAAGATCTCTCTGCGCGATCTCCGCTGCAAACCAAGATTAATTCGGTGAAAACAAAGAACGAACTGGCGTATACCAAATATGAATCGGTACAAGTGAAGACCAATTCGGTGCAAATCCAATATGACCTAACGCGAATACAGAACAAATTGGCGCGAACCAAATACAATTCGTTGCAAAGCGAAACCAATCCGACGCAAACCGAAACCAGTTTGATGCAAATTAACGTCAAATCGGTGTATGCCAAACACGAATCGGTGCAAACGAAAACTAAACCGGTGCAAATCAAATACGATTCGGTGCAAACCCAGATCAATGCGGTGCCAACCAAATGCAATTCAATGCAAATCGAGACCAATTCGGTGCAAACCGAGATCAGTTCAACGCATACACAACTCGATCCGGTGCAAACCAAGATCAAAACGCTGCAAGTCAAAAAACAATCTGTATATATTTACCAAATACGATTCGGTGCAAATACAAAACGAATCGGCGCTAGTCAAATGGTGGATGCATGGAACCAAACGCAAGATTCGCATGCGACAACAAATCCCGGTACAACCCAAACAGCGAATAACCAAGGGCAAGTCCCGTACGTAACAACGAGTTCAAATCTTTGCTCGGTAAAGGTTTGTACGGTTAATTGAGCAAAGTTTTAGGCATTTGTAAACAGATTTGATCGGAGATCTTTGGGCATATAACCTAGACTTGCTACACAAAAATTTTGTCGAAATCCATGCATTTGTCGAAGATTAGTTATGTGTTATGTCTTAAGACAAAAGTGGAGTGGTATTTCTTATGCAACGGTGTGCAGACTACTAGAAGGTGCGATTCTTTAGATCTTGCCAGAGGTTTTCCTTGACCGTTAAGGGCTTTTCCTTTAAATTTCAAAATCTATTTTTCATTTATTTATTCTAAAATTTATCTTTCCAAAATTTTTATCATATTTCAAAATAATCCATCACGGAGTCTTTTAAAATACAATAAAGGTCACTGTATATGACACGTATCAGTGCTCTACAGTATTCTGTTATTTTATGTATTAAAAGGCTATTTTTTACATGTGATCTTGAGCTGTGTATTGATGTTATCAAATGGATCAGATCGAAACTGTATCTGCCGCAGAAAAAGAGGTGCCTAAGGCAGGGGTACTGGACTGGTTACGAGAAGGAAAAGAAGCTCCGGAATGGCTTCGTACTAAACCTAAAAACAACAGTGTAGCGATATACGAAAGTCAGTTAACAACAAGTAACACTGATGGTGATAACGGACCTGCAGGACAACAGTCCCATTTAGAAAAAGGAAAACTGCCAGGATATGAAGACGTGGCCCTGGAAGGTGAGTTATAATGTATGTATGTTTTCGTACATAATCATGAAGTAACAGGAATTACGGCTCGGTTTATTTTTACCAGAATAAAGTTACGTTTCAAATATTTTTGGATGCCTGCATGCAGCAGGTGTTTCCCTTTCTTATCCAAATTAGCTAACAGACTAAACCATAAGCACAACACTATTTATTGTGCTGTTTATTTTAGATTAAAACAATATTTTCCTGGTCATTGAGTTCGCTTGCGTACTTTTATTTAGCTGTTTGAAATACTAGGGCAATACAGCGGCTTGTTCTTACAATTTTGCATTACTTTTAGGTATGGAGTGGTTATTTTTGAACCCTACTGAGTGGTTTATAAGGCGCAGAGAGATAACCCTAATTTGTAATAACGGAACTGCGCTGTATTGTCAGACATGTGCTAGCTACACCTTGTTTTAAGCAATGATCGACCGATACCTGCTTAGTGTGTTGGGACAAGCGACAATTACCAACCGTGATTCATCAGTTAATTTCTATATACACCAGGGAGTAACCGGTACCAAATATAGACAGTAATCGAAGCTTCAATTTTTTTGTCGTAACCAAAACCTTGTATTCTCAATAAGCCAAAATAAAGAGAGATATTTATATGTCTTTTGTTTGTTGGATATGTATGATAGGAATATAGCATTATTTGACTCGCTAAAAACTTTAGTTTTAAAAGACACTTGAGTGTGTCATAGCCCCTGTGAGGTGCTTTACGGGGCAATAACTCCAAAATTTGACTGCAAATTGTGAAATTGTGGGATTTGTTCAATTAGTTGTACGTTGATGGCTAGATGAGTTTATAGATTTGCCCTACGAGTTGGATAGCTGGCTATGGTTAACACAATTGTACTTACTTCGTAAGCAGCCAGTTCGGCTCGTACTAGGGCCCTACAATGTAAAATTTTTTTCCTAAAATTATAATTTTCTTGAAAGTTCTGATTTTGTAATTTATACTGTTACGCCTATGCTTTTATGTTTTAGGTTACCAATAACTAATGATGGATTAGAGAAAAAATCCTACTGGGGGTAATCGCAAATTTTCAACTTCGTCCACGAAACCAAAAATGCAAGTTGTTTTCAAAGAGTCTCAATTCGGGGTTAGTCTTCGCCATTCTGTAAAAAATATGCGATCACAATCTGCTTCCACACTCTCCCATCCCAATTCCCGCACCGAGTGAATTACAGTTGCTAGACAGCCCTAAGCAATGTGAAATACTTGAAATTTTCTATTGTAGCTCAGAAGTATATAAGAATTAACTGATAAAAACACATTTGGCGGTATAGTCAGTCGCAAATTAATAAGCAGGAGCCGCTGAGCTGTAATTTAAATACATAACGACATAGTAAAGAATACTGGACCACGGAGTACGCGAAATACTTCAAAAACTATAAATATGCTAATGCTTGATTCGCTAGCGTTACCTATTTGTGCCTTAAAAGAGTTTAGTAGAGGTCGAAAATGTGTACTGGGAATATAAAAGAGTTAAACATAGGTACCTAAGCGAACAGAACATAAACACAACGTATTTCATTGTATTTCATTTTTATGTTATACAGAACATAAACACAATGTATTTCATTGCATTTCATTTTTATGTTATACAGATAGCATCAAGAATAGTGTTTTAGTCACGGTTTAGTTTGTTAGCTACGTTTGACTGGAAACGCAAAATCTTTTTGCAAAATGTATTATGCAGATATCGAAAAGGCATGAAACCGGAATTTCCATTCTGGCAGAAATTAGCCGAAACTCCGGTTACTCAATGATATTATACACGTGAGACCGTAGCATACAGCAATTTCAAGTATTTCACATTTCCGAGAATAATTGTATAACAATACCAATTCTCGTGAAGGGAAATGGAATGAATGGGGCTAGCTTGCGTTCATTGCCAATATTAATGTTATAAATTGAACTTATTGAGCTCCTCTGAAAGTCATAGAAGGGTAATTAACAATAAAAGAAACGACGCGGTGAGTTTCAACATGTACGTATTGAAATATGTACATCTTCTGCATTGAAATATGTACAATATGTACATCTTCTCCCCAGAAGTGTGGTCCATATTGCAGTACATTTTTCAGGACGCGTTGAAGTGTCAAAAACGCTGAAAACCAGGATTTACGACGAAATTCATTGCAAGTCGGGATATATATTGCCATATAGAGTGGGCCGAAATTTTCATTGGGGTAAAAACCGACATCTACGGTCCCGCACCACTCAGTAATGGAAGAAGCTAGTATCAAAACAATATGGCCATTTATTTCTTCCTGCAATGATGAAGTAGAAGGAGAATTAAAATTTATAATCGAAACTTTCAAGCAAAAATATAATTTAACGCATGCGGTAGCAGATACATACCATATAAAAAACACGGTTTCTTTCATACAGAGTTCATGATAAACACATAAAAAAGAGCGCTCATTCTACATCGCATTATAAATATAGGTTGTGTAATGACGCGCTCGACTTTTGCGGTATTTGTAACACTTTTAAAGGGGACAGGTTTGTCGTTTTGTTTTGTCCCCATCCTTCCAACCCTGATGTTCTCCCTCTCCAAATTTTGTGTGTAATTGGAACAACAAAGTATACTTCGAAGTTCGAATTTGGAACAAAAGTTGGAGACAGAGCAAAAGCTGGAAAGGTAGAACAAATGAAATGCTAATTTATGTTTGATATATATTAACTTGTCGAAAATATTTTGTTTGTAACAACGAATTTGACTGTATTGAATCGTGGAAAACGAAATCTTGACAGTGAAAACAGAGCACCCAGTTGTCGTTATTCAAATGCTTGCATAAACTTATGGTAACCCCTGCCATCCTATGTTCTAATTATATCGCATTGCAAACCATAGTTATTGAAAAAATACTGAATTGCTTTATATTTTTCGCTAGCCAAGAATTGGCAAAATCAAGTCCAAGTGCCCGAAATTATACCCCGTTCTCGAACAGAATTTTGGGGAATTTCAATTTTAAAGAATTTTGTTGCGTTATG
The DNA here is from genome assembly GCA_030248225.1 of Trileptium ribeirensis. Lineage (NCBI taxonomy): Eukaryota > Metazoa > Nematoda > Enoplea > Enoplida > Thoracostomopsidae > Trileptium > Trileptium ribeirensis. Next base: position 24,555 of record JASANE010004934.1, on the reverse strand, counting down.
CATATCAGCTCTAAATTCTAAGCTCTAATTCAGTGTTCACAAATTTAATGCAGTAGTGACGTCCCAACCAAAATCGATCCTACATTTAGTGTTCGCGAACAAAATCTGCTTAATTTAAATCCGACAGATTTTTGTTCTCAAAAGCTTCGGTAACTTTACTTGAATTTTCGTGAACGTAAGATAGTTAGATTTTAATCGCAGAGCAGTGTGGTCGCGTACAGTTTTGCGCTCACTTTCAATCTCTCAAAAAGCATTCCATAATGGTTTTTATGCGAAATTATGAAATCGGATGGTTGCTGCGATAATACTAAATTTACTCACTCAGAATGACTGTTATAGTGTTCCATGTCTAGTATACAATTTCAGATTAAATTAACATACGTCGTTGTATAAGATATTACAACGTATTCTCTTTAGTAGCTACACATAATGCTGATTTTAGTAGTTTTTGGAATATTCCTGTCCGTGTCAGAGTGAACTGATTAAAAGAATCGCTAATGCGGAGCATGCATTAAGACTCGGGCACGATGGTGGACTCAACGCACCGCAGAACTAATTTTATTCAACCTAATTGCTGTTGAACTGGGCTCTCAATTCGCTGAAAATTTTGCCTGGGGCATCAACCGGGGCTCCATGGTTCCGAACCAGTGGCGCCCGATTTTGCCAAAGGACATGTTGCCAAGTAAGTTAAAAATTGTATCACGAAAACACTTTTGATGGGCAGAAAAAGCTATTTTGAAGCAAATTTTGACAAGAGTTACGGAATTTTAGGCTTCCAGACTGAGTTTTAGAACAAATTCTATGTCATTTGGGGATGTTTTTACCCAGTGGAAATAAAAAGATTTTGATAAAGAGGCGATGAACCGGGAAGCCCAAAACTTTGTCAGGGGGGTTCGAACGGGGGGCACCCGGTTTTGCCCGAGGGTACTTGAAAATGGTAGCCCCAATTTGGAGAGTCCAGTTGAATAGATGTTCAAGTTTAAACTATAATTATGTCTACTAATTTGATATTCATAAATTTATGTTGTAGATATGCGTGTGCCGCCTCCATGTCCTGCGGTTCAACCAGATGAAATCGTTGTGGAGAAACGAGATTTTGACAGGTTGGAGTTTTCATTTGTGATTAAACTAAGAATGGTTATGTAAGGCATTTTGTATCTGTTGCCTGGGCTCATGGCTATCTACAACCTTTGTTTTGTATGTGTGGTATGTTTATGCATTTAAGAGTATATATATATCTGTTTCTAAATCATTGTAGTAAATCTCTGAAATACGTTGTTAAGTGATGCACGTTTGACAGAAATTTTTCATTGTAGCAGACGCTAGTCAAAGAAGTTAGATGTTAACGTCTATACATCATTATAATTAACTTTTAAAAAATTTTCAAAACAAAAATATACCGGTCAAACCGCGTCTCGGCGTTCCAAAAACGTTTGCGCAATATCTACATGTAGCCTTGTTGTTGTGCAGTTTTTGTGAGTGAATGATATCCTGTGAACTGAGTGTTAGAATGTGTAGCTTGGCAGAGCCGTTGTTGCGCAGCTGTGATAAGTCTTCAGGTGTAAGAAAGATTGTATATTTGTAAGGTCTATTCAAATCTAACTGTTGTTTACCGTTGTTGCAAAATAGGGGCGGGAAACTTTAAAGAGACTGAGGAAGCTAATAATGTTTATTTATCGATCAAATATGTCGGTTTTGGACATTCAGAGCAAAAATGTCTTCCACTATACACCATTGCCTATACTGCGTCAAATCGAATGTGCTTACAAAACTTGGAGCGTAGAATACACACTTTCGCTCTATCTCCAGTCGCCTACCCTTACTACACATACGTTTGTTGCATGTTCTTCTGTAGGAAACTTAAAATTATTGGTTTATATGATTCTAAGAGAAAATAATAGATAGAATATAATTTTCTGATCAGTGGTCAGAGACACTGTTTAGGCTAGCGTTGGACAAACAATGCCCGTCAGTTAGATCATAATGATGATAACTTTCTAATCAGAATGCTATAAATGAGACACACTGTGATGCTGCTCGCACAGTTTCAATAAATACAGTTCATTGCCAAGAAAGCAGTTTCTTGCTGCGTTGCAGATAACGTTAGTTTACTTCAATTTAGACTGATTTACCAAGTTTACAAGCACACTGGCGGGTGCTTGACGCAATTTATGTTAACCAAGCATACCCTAAGTACTTCTGCGTAAGCCATACTCTGTTGCCGAGTTGGACCGGTTTAATTCAAACTTATCCCACAGACTTCTGGATGTGCAAAATATCTGCTACAAGCATCGACCTGGCTTTGATTTAACAAACTCCTGCAGGCTATTATGAAAGATTCCTGCTCAAATTATGTGCCCTACTTACGTTTCACACGGCAAATTGGTTAGTTAATCTTTTCTTTTGCTTGGTTGTATTGGAGCTTGATTATTGTATATTACATATGTTTGGTTTACAAGATGAAGCAAAAAATGTGGAAAATTTCAAACAAAATTTTTAAACCGGAATGCCGGTTCCGGTATGGTTTTTGCCCTTTGCCGGAACCGCAACGGGAACACGATTTTCGCCGGAACCGGTATATATATGTGAAATATATATATATAATCACAATGTCAGGAAGCTCAAGGTCAGCATTACGTGCTGAATTTTTAGAGCTTCCGCTTTTTAATGCTCGGATTGTGCCTATGAGGGTGCATTAATCCTATGTGTTTCATGAGTTTGGGATTTAATTTGAACGGTGACGCCCTGAGGTCCGCTCTGAACCCTAAGAAAGGTAGAGCGAGACTGTAGATAGTTCAGGCCCATGACATTTGCAAATAACCGGTATATGTTATAGGTACCCGTAGTGGCTACTCTCATAAGCCGTATTTATTCCATTCCCCTATACTTTATATACAGTATCACTATCTTGCACATAAATCAACTTGTGATGCTGTATGTTTTTTGTTATAATTTTGGTCTCCTGAAGAGAATAGTGTCTTTTGGTCACGCGGCGCCAAAGCTGCGCAATCGCTGCTTAACACTATCAAGACGACGAGTTAAAATTTCGTTTCATCTGTTGTTGAAATATAATATCTTTAGAATTTAAAATTTATATTTTCTATATTACTGAAGCAAAAACGGGAATACAATTTACCGGAATTCCAGTTCTTATAAGATTGTTTTTCCCGGAACCGGAAGGCGCTTTTCGTCGGAACCGGAATCTGGTTACCGTTCACAAATATAGGAGTATCATACCCTTCTCAATAAAAATCATCATAAACTCTTGGTTGTTCTTAGAAGGCATGGATATGTTTATAGGTTTCTCAAGTTGCCCAATGCCATGAATGTAGTTGTACGTGCATCCAATACGCAAGCTGTAGTGAAAAATGACGCTTAAATAATGTTTTTTTCAAATTTGTGAGCTATAAATTTAAGAAAATTCAGTTTTCTTGTTCATTGCAGAAAATATAGTTGTATGGGTTTTGATGTGTGCTAAAATATGCATAACTGTTTTGCGGGACTTAGAAGGAATCTCAGGAAGCTCAAATTTAATAAACAGACTGTTTTCAGACCAATTACTGTCTTCATTCCATCCTTAGGTCCGACGATATGCTAGTTTGTAAAACTGTTAAGTATGACCATGCAGCGCAGTGCGAATAAGATGTATAGTTCAGAGTTGAGTGTATTCGGCAGCCTCTTGCAGTTTGGCTTGTGTTGTTTCATTGCTAGATCTGTTTTTGCTTAAAATGTGGCTATGTCAAATTTTAAGGCTATAGACCTGCCAAATGCTGACCCGTCCACAAGCTAAACAAATGAAGGATGGGATTTTCATGGTGTGTCCTGTGTTCAATGTCAGGGAAGCTAGAGTGGGACGCAGAATTTTAATTATTCCAATGTTTTTGGCATGTTTTGTGCTGTGTATAATCTTTGTTGGCAGTCATGGCATTATTAGTTTTCATAACTGCTTTGATGAGTTGCCTAAAAGGTACTAGCAGTGCTATTGTCAGTTCTTGTTTTTATTTTTGTGCATTTGGAGTATATATCTAAATCAAAATCGAATATAGATTTTCAAGAGTGTGGTTGTGGGATTCGTTATTGGGTAGGGCAGAACTGTTTTCTGATTACGTGGTAGTCGGACACAATCATGCTTTATAATTGGTGTGGAACTATTTTATTTTAGCTATTTTCAGTTTTCCGTTATTGTCCACTCAAGATGCGTTCGAAGCGCTGAAAAGAGAAGTCAAAGGGCATACTACGTGGAAACGGAGTGCGCTCAAGCATATCACGATCACCAATATTGAACCTGCAACAGCTTTGCATGTATGCAATATGAATATTTAAGTTATATGTTTCAGTTACGATTTCGTGGAGAACAATGATAACCTCATGTCCGAGAATAAACTTTGTTCAATTGAACGTTAATGGGACATAATATATGTATTGTACAGCATAATAAAAAATGTTGTAAATTTTATTCCGAGGACGAAATTTATTTTGATATTTTTCTGTTTTGGTTAATGAATGATGCTTTTAGAGCAAAAGGCTATTTGAAAATATGAGTAGTGTTTTAGTAAATGTAATATCTTAGGCGACATTTAAAATGGTACATTGTGTCCATATGAGGATCCACCTTACTTAGGGTTTGCGCATATATTCGAAATGAAAGGTCTAATCACGTGCTGTGATTGTTTTTGAGTTGTTTAAAATTGCGTGGGTGGCAATTGGACTGTATGATATAAGAAGATCTAGCTTAAACCGCTGCTTATGCCTCAGTCCAAGTCCATGGTTAATGTGTTTTGTTATAGCAGTCTGTGAGACTGCGTTAATATTTGTGGAATGATTGTTCGACTTACGTTGTGTTTATGCGTGAGTAAACTTAAGCTGACCCGCCTATCATCCTTTTTTCTCATTACCGATATTGAATCGCAAACCCTTGATACGGAAAAAAGGCTTAATTTCATTCGGTTTTTCGCTAATCGAAAACTGGCAAAATCAAATTCAAGTGCCAGAAATTAGACCTTGTGTTCGAACAGAATTTCGGCGATTTCAAATTGTAGAAATTCTGTTCCCTAATGCCTAATCATTTAAATTTGGATTATTCAATGTTCGCGAAGAAATTTAGTGAAAACGTGGCGTCACAATCAAATCGACCCCATAGTTAATCTCTCAGAGTTCGCGAATAAAGTTGGTTTAATTTAAATCGACAAATTTTCCAAATTTGGGTAATTTTGTTTGAATTTTGCGAACACAAAATGGCTGAATTTCAATGGCTGTGTTCGTGAACAGTTTTACGCCGAATTTTAATTTACCAAAAAGTGTTCCATACCAAATTTTATGCAAAATGACAAAATAGGATAGTTCGTGGGGTCACTTTAAGTTTACTGGTGCATTATTAGCTTGTGATATTCTGCCCGATTAATCTCATTACGAGAGATACAGGATCGGTTAAAATTTCGTTTCACACTAGATGCAAATCGCTTAACGTATATTTTTCATCTCGCGGTAGACGACGCGAACAGACATTTGTTTGTTTGCGCACTGATAAATTTTACTTTGTCAGCCCTTCTTGCCAGTTTTTTCTAAATATCTTAGGAATGAAGAAGATATACCCATGAAGTCTTTTGCATATGACAGGGTCCTGCTGATCAGGGAAAATGAATATGTTCTCTGGAAATCAGGGAATTTTGGATCCAATCAGCGAAAATTTTTTATAAAATTTATTTTTTTTGTTTCTTGTGGCCTACACGTAGTCCATGGGGCCCTTCAGGCGGGAAATAGACGTCCGGCCGGCAGATAAACAGTCTTCTCGCAGCGTTATACAGGTTGTTTAAAGGCTCGGCGGTGCGATTTCCGGGAGTTCGGTATTTCCTAAAAAGTTTGTGCTGTGCGATGGGTGGAAAACGTTGCCCGTTGCGTTCCGGGCTAACGACATACTTCCTTGCATCACAAAATCCGTGGTCGAGATGCCGTTGAATTGTTTTCCGACAAACTGACGGTTGCGAATTGGAGTTCTTCAGAATTTTTTGCAAATTTGATGTAGCCGTTTTTGATGCAGCCATTCACCAGGTCCTATGGTTCCGTTTGTGTTTGATACGCTGTGTACCGTGATGCGATCAGTGATGGAACGCTTCGTGAAGAGCGATATTCTCTCTGCCGCGGACACCGCTTCCAAATTATTGGTCGTAGATTGCTCTTATGGCAGCGATTCCGTTAATGTGGCGAAGCATCTTGAGATCGGCGTCGGTGCTAAGCTAGCCTTGGACAATTCAAAGGCGTCTGACGCCGACAAACTGGCTTTTAGTGTTGGGGCTGTGAAGCTCCTTTGTGGTTTAGTGTCAAAGCCGATCGAGCGCTCCACGGTTCGCTGCCGATTGGTTCGTTGAATCTTGAATCCTACAAATTTCTCGTGTCCACAGCTTGCAAAATGTTGCATGAAGGTGTGTTTTGAAGAACTTTTCAACAGCGATCACATATCAAGCACTGTGGCCGATTGCTCAATGATTCAGTTCCGCCATTTTATTCAGTCCCAACGGGTAATCGATACGGCTAAAACTTTTGGTTTCAACTCAGCCGGCTCCGATTAGTTATACTTCAGCCTGTTGTCCGAGGACGGCGACAAAAAGACTTGCTGGAGGTAGTTAAGGTCGTTTTACTTTTATCTCCTGGAAACGCGGTTGTTGAAAGTGGATTTTCCGTGAATAAAGATCTTGTTGTCGAGAATCTTCAGGAACAGTAACTGGTGGCACAACGGATTGTTCATGACGCGATTAAGGTTGCGGGGATGCAGAAATAATGTAGATCGGGACTAATATGATAGAGTTTTTTCGTGGATTCCACCGTCGCTATAGGGAGGCTCTGGAGCGGCAGAGGATGGACAGCGCTGCTGAGCGAGAGAAGCAGGGGCGAGCAAAGCGAGCTGAGAAATAGCTGGAAGACTTGTCGATTTCTGGAATGCATTGTTTTGGCCTGGCGGTACAGGTGCATTCTCCCATCAAGGAATTTTTTGAGCAATCAGGGAAAAAGCTATATTTCACCAGGGATGTGAGGGAAATTTTTCCTGATAACCGCCGGGAACCCTGAATGACAACCTTTAGTTTCGTCCCTGATGACATATGTTTTCCATCCATTTCACCCACCCATGGGTTATGGTAGACCCGCTTCAAAGAGGTGCCCTTCTATTTTTGTGAACAAGGGAAAATATATTTTAGTTATCTCAAAAATTAAGCACTCCAAATCAAAGCACAGTCTCCATATCATAGATATTGCATATCTTTTGCGTTTACCTGAACGAGTTTTATAATTTTATTGATTAACACTTTTTCTTAGGCTCGTGAATAAAGTGATAGGGCACAAAATGAGTCTCAAAGGGACCCATTTTAATCCTTTATATATAGTATTTTTAAGACAATCGTTAAGCATTATGCTGGCATGTCCACAGTGTGGGGGTGGGGCCGACGTGGGGACCGCTTACTTTCGAAATCCCACAGGTCCGTGAGATTTTCCTGCATGCCCGTCCCCGCCACTCGGCTGAAACATCCCATGTTCAACTATATCGAAAATTTTTTATCTGAAAATAGACGTTTTTTTTATGCAAAATGTTTTTAAACATAAATTACCACTATTTCTAATGCTAAAACATTGTTCATAGTTTGAAAATACATGCACGGAAGCATAACTACATGCAAATATGGAAATATTTAGTATTTAAGCAAAATTTATACCCCCTCTCCGCTTTGAAATTCCCCCAGAACGGACATGTCCCCCCACTTTTTGGAAGGCCAGTTATATGGTCACTATATTGGTTTTCGAGGTTGCTGAAAACGATGAGATGATTTATTTGAATTATACTACATTCCCTGCCCCCTTGAACCATGCATGACTTAGTGCTTTTCAATCTTATGTTATGATTTGTTGCATCTGTGATTATAAAGGTTTTTGAGGAATGCTAGAATCGATGAATAGTGATTTATTTGAATGGAATGGTACTATATTCCTTGGGACGCCCCTTCAGCCATTTATATTTCGTTGTTTTCACTCTAATATCGAAGCACAGAGAAAGTTACTCGAATATTATCTCCCCGTCGTAGTTGCTTAATGTTAGCCCGGTGAAGGCTAACAAATTTCAAGTGTAATATCGACGTGACTCGTCATCAATAATACATCGGCTAGTCACGCCAAGGCTTGCAACTTCTGCCAGCCAAGTAGATCGGGTGACGATTTGGAACCCATTCAATACTCGGTCATTAAAACACTTCAACACCATGGGTCTTGTTTTGAATGTTTTTATTGACAAGTCTCGCATACAAATACATTATACGGGATAACACGATCAGTACGACAATATAGTAACCTGTAAGTACGCTAAAACTATCGAGTCGGGAATTCGGGATCATAGTATCGGAGTCTTCGCCATTCTTTGGAAAACGATCACAGCTATATTGGTGACGGCATGAAATAATTTACTAATTTCACCTAAATATGTCGTAGGCGGAAACTATGCTTACCTTACTGTAGGGGAAAAGAAAATCGACACAATGCACAGTTACTATTACCTGAGCAACTACTGGCGCGGTACTAATCTGGGAACTCCGTTGACAACATCGGTTCACGTAAACTAAACGGCGGTTAATCATAGGCACAATGGGAAAGGGGACTATATAATAGTACAATACGGGGAAACGAATGGGAACGGGCTCGATTCGGCGTATGCTAAACTACGGCGCATAATCATCAATCACTATGGTACACGATACGAATTGATAGGATAAGGTACTACGCAGGGTGTTATACAGTGGTTATACAACAGATTGATAAACATAGCTGAAAAATTGGTATAATGGTACATATTATTCAAGAATATACAGGCGCATGGGTATATGATTATTGAGGTTGAAGGTACTACTCCAAATCGGTGCGACGCAGCGTTCTACTCACGCATACGTATGGAGAACTATGACGATGGATACGAGTAATTTTGTTTTCGAAATCAACAAGCGGTTTATAGGCATATATACCTATCTACATATATCCTAGGTTCTTATAAAATTGTCCTAAAACTTTTCCGGTGGCACCATTTCGCTACCTTTTTGGTCGGGGTTTGAATACTCCCGAGGATAACTCTTTTTTATCATGCACACGGGAAAACATATATAAGCGCATAGCAGGGAAGTTTTGAACAACATCCCTTGTCGCTTTTCTATTCAGAGCTCTATCTCAAACTTATCCGGTGGCCAGTTCATCGGGTCTTAGTATGCCTAGTATGACTGGCTAAGCGTGCCAAGCACGGCAAAATTAGTAAAGAACAATGACGTTGTTACCGATTTTGAGGCGGGACAGGTAACAATAACGTGGATTTGACGATCACTAACCATCTATGTTTTGGGCGGAGAACACGACTAGCTTCGCGTTCGGTAACATCATCCATGCTCAGCGAAGATGCAAATTGTGATTTGAGATGCACAGTTAACGGGGAATAACCGGAAAACGGAACCTGGTCATCGAAACGTATATATAGTAAAACATATGAAGGGGAAATGAATGTACTGTGGATTTAAACTGTAGTATAATAACTTTTACATTAAACTGCTATAATATATTGCGATGACATTATTGCCTTTCTTGAATTTTGAAGAGACTGAGGAAGCTAATAACGTTTATTTATCGATCAGTATGTCGTTTTTGGGACACCCAGAATAAAGGAATGACTTGCAATACACGGCTTGCGTAAATTGCGTCAAAATGAATGTGCTTCTAACGCATGGAGCGTAGACTACACACTTTCGCCCTGTATGTAAACACCCCTTTCCTGGACCTATGTTTATGACTTCCTATTCCGTAGGAAACTTGAAATTATTGGTTTATATGGTTCTAAAAGAAAATAAAGAAGGTATACAATAACTTTCTTGTCAGTGGTCAGAGACAATTTTCATGCTAGGGTTGGTTAACCAGTACCCCTCAGCTAGATGATGATGACTTTCTGATCAAAATGCTGTAAGTGAGGCAAACTGTCACACTGCTCGCACAATTTCAATGAATACAGTTCATTACCAAGAATACAGTTCCTGGCTACGTTGCACATATGTTACTTAACTCCAATGTAGGCTAATTGACAGAGTTTACAAGCGCACTGGTTGGTGCTTGACGCCATTTGTGTTATCCAAGGTTACAGCTCGGTCCCTTTTAATTCTAACATACACCGCAGACTTCTGAGCGGGTAAAATAGCTGCTACAAGCAACGACTTGGCTTTGTTTTGTTAACCAACTCCTGCAGGGTCAAGATGAAAAATTCTACTGAAATTATGTGTGCTACTTACGTTCACTGGACAATTTGGTTAGTTATATAATCTTTTCTTTGTTTGTTTGCCTTGTAACTTGATCTTTATGTATATATTACATGTTTGGACCACTGATGAAGTAAAAATGTGGAAAATTTGAAACAAACTTTTTAAACCGGAGTTGTGGTTTCGGTAACATATTTGAGGCTCATATCTCGACTCATTTGCGTCCTAAAACACTTCATGGACGCCGTTTTAGCGTCTACGCTCGTGAACCGTGGTAGGCCTGGGGTGGGTATGGCAAGATGTTCTTCATACAGCTATTGGTCTTCCTGCATCCCGCAACGCCCAACCTGACGTACATAGATTTTAGGTAGAAGGAACGGATTTACGAGATGCCGTGGCTATCGAGTCAAGCCGTCAACGGTTATTTTAAGGTAACACATGGTGTGCAGTGGAAACTTGAAGGCAGTATGTTTTTGTTTATGTGTGTAAACCCAAACGGCTATAATCTGGTTCGTGATTATCTAGTTAGTTTCAAATTTTTTTCTACTGTTTGCGAAATCCGTATCGGTATTTTTGATGTTTCATACCGAAATCGGCATCGTATCTGAATTGTCGAAAACGGCAGCTGTGGATGACTCGCAGGATCTGTTCCGTTTCCGTGTCGCCGAAAAATGACATATTCATGGTGTAATAAGAGATTGTTACGGATGCCTACTGGCTACAGAATCTGAGTAGCTAGACCGATGGTGGCGTTACTTCGATGTACTCTCGAATCGCGACGCCCCGGATCACACAATTACCGGCAATGCAGTTTTCTTGCTTTTACGGCTGCAATTGCACCACAAACCCATCGGAGGATTAAATCATTCAAGCCTTAAGCAATGGTTGGGCAGCGCGCGCTGACGAGAATCCACCGAAGTGCTATAAAGCAATCAATGCCGCAATAACGAAATATCTTCACAGATTCGTTGCTAAAATTTGGCGTGAAGAAACGACGACAAGAGTAGCGTATCGCTCTCATCTCGTTCTGCAAAAATGACACAAATCAGTCTGTGCCAACTACAGTCGCATCTCGCTGCTCAATATTGGATTCGAAGTACTAGAAGCCGTGATTTCTAATCAGTCCAAGCAACGCTGTGGACAGTTCACGCGAGACGAAGAATGTGGCTTTCATAATGGCCGTAGCACGATGGTTCAGATTTTGCGACCGGTACTGAAACCTCGATACGAATATAGGCAACCGACTGCGATAGCATTTGCGGACCTAATGCAGCCTTCGACTCTGTTCATAGACCGTCGCTTTATAACATCATAGAATCAGGCGGGGTCCCGTTTAAACTGGTTCGCATGATCAAGGCACTTTTGGAGCCATCCTACAGTGTAGTGCTGCGCATTAACAACCATTTGTGAGCTTCGTTCGAAGTCAAATTTGCCGTTCGGAAGGACTCCATTCAATCACCGAGGTATTCAACTTCGCTGTCGACTGGGTAGTGCGAACGGCGCTTAAAGGCTGTAACAGCGTGGTCAGCGACGGCACCTGCCAGAACTTCACAAGCCAGGCTTACGCCGATGACGTTCCAATCGTAGCGGAATTCACTTCACAGATGCAGTCTTTACTGTGGTGAATTAGCGCAGCAAGCAATGGTGGAGGACTTCGAATCGGCAGTAAAACAAACTTGTGCTGCTTCACGTTGGGTAACACAAAAGTCATTATTGGACGCAAGACAATTATTGGGCAAGTTTAGAACTTCTTTTTCCTAGGAAGTCAAATCACCAGAAACCTTCTCAGCCAAAACTCCTCAGAAGTACGACCAATCTTACTGCTTGGGAATGAAACCTGGTGTGCAAGAGTTAGAGACATACCTGAGGTGACGTCTTCAAAAAATTTTACTGATATCACATTCTCGGAATTTCACAGCTCGCCCACATTACACGCGGTGATCTACAGTGCTGCACCATCCACACCTGTCGCTAGCAGAAATTCTGCCACACAGTCAGTTACGTCTTGTCTGTCACACGTTTCGTATGGCCCCAGCACGCCTATCATACCGATCACTACATACTTCTATCCGGAACGAAAAGATTCGTCCACGAGATCGTGCCCTTACGACCTGAAAACTGCAAATCATATATGGCGAGAAATCTGCAATTTCGAGGAATATCAAAGCAGCGATGGCGACAAGATCCGTTGAAAGTTGAAAGAATTGTGCTATGAACACAGAAGGGTGACGATCAATCATCAACATGCAACCGCAGGGTCAGTTAAATCAAGTAAATCTGGTGCTATAATTTGCTGCATTATTATAAATTTTGTCGATGTTGCTGAAAACAATGAGATGACTTGTTTAAACGTTTCTGTGGCTATAAAAGTCGCTTGTTCGCAGTTATACCGCTCAATACGCGCTCGTGGCTTGACCCGCCTGCTAGTTTATGCAGAAAAGTCGAAAATGTATTGAATTTTATTAATACTCGGTGGGATTACCCGCAAATGCTGTATACACAAAGGATTTTATATCGTTTGAATTCAATTTAAAATGTATATTTCGTACTTGTTCTTTCGCAGGTGCTGGATAACACTTTATGTTCGGTGAAGCGGAGTAACACCGATCGCCTGAACTGCAATAATCGGGGAGGCCAGGTTGCGTACTTCCAATAAGCATAACCCAAAACAAGCTTTTTAATAACTTTGTTAAAATCTGATGATCTTAATTTCGTGGCGTGTATATTGTTTATTCTTTTCAGTACAGTCTTGAAACTCATCGTGAAGTCAGGTCTACTGCATATGCAACCGAGCCATATATGGGTAAATTGATTTCTATGTATATTGTTTTGTTCGAATATTTGTGAAAAGCTTTGGCTTCCCTGTTGCCTTACCACTGTCGAGCACTAACTTCTTTGCCACAGCCAATTTTTTAGCTATGAAGTATTACATATTTTTTTCACAATTGTGAAACGCATGTTTTTGCACAATGTAGTTGAAAGGCTAAATATTTAGCCTGTACCAGCGCATGTAATTTTGCGTTGCGGAAACACGATATTAGGAACTCCAGTGATATATTAGAAATTTGTTCAGTGTTTAAGATAATACATGGTTACTGTTTACTTTATGTTTTTATAGAAAAACTTTTTTATTTATATACGCTACATATTCACATATTTTCAAGTATTTTTGTTACTATCGTAAGGTAACTTCAACCTTTAATACAGTGTTTTAGCCATATAAATAGTAGTAATTAATTAAAAAAGATGTAGTGTCTTCTCCATGGTGGAGGTGGACCCATTCTTTGTCTTCCCCGGCTCGTGGGAACCTGCCCGTGGTTCATGCCACGCCCGTAGTTTTGGTCGGCCATCCCCCCCCCCGTTGACCCACTGGGGGCCGCTCCCCATACTCGGTCCTGCCCCACCGATTCAGGTATTGACTACTAAACAAACACGTGATGCGAATGGTGAGTCCATTTTTTTTGAATCCCAAAAGTGGTGCTAAGTGCATATGTTGCAAATATAGTCTTGAATTTATGGTTGCTGCCGAAACACCTAACAAATATGTGTTGACTGTGTAGTGATTTAACCAGACCATTGTTAATGCGGCATAAAGCATAATGTTATTTTGACGTTGATTACCAGTGTTTGTACGTATTTCAAATGTGCATTGACTATGTCTTTCTTTATTCATGACCTGTGTGTGGACGCCGGTACGTACGTTGCAAATTGTAAAACTAAATTTTCCAAAGTTTTTGTTGTTATTTTTTCGTAGAAGGGTTCTAGCCTACCAACCGTGCCTTCGATTATATATTGTTATGTTGATGTTTTTAATTTAGGACAACTAATCGACTCATATGGCTTTCCACCAGGTCCATGGGACATCGACATACATCCGTCTGCCAAATATAGTGAAGAGCGTAAACAAATAGAAGTGCCGCACACTGCCACCATGACGGTACAGTATAGATTTTGGTATTTTATGGATGGACTCTCGTCCATTCGCTGAAAATTTTGAAAGGGGGCATGAACCGGGGGCCTCCCAGCTCCTAATTCGGAGCCCCTCAATTTCCAGGAGACATTTTGCCAAGTAAAAATGGTTAAAAATCGTGTCAGAAACGCTGCCAAAACGGTTTTGATGGAGAAAAAAGCTATTTTAAAGCAAATTTTGACAATATTTGCGATATTTTTGGCTTTAGGACGGAATTTTCGTGAAAAATTTCATCAAATTTGGGGGTGTTTTTACCGAGTGGAAACAAAAAATTTCCAAGAGACCATGAACCGGGGGAGTTCATAATTTTAAAAGAGTGCACGAACCGGACTGTACTATGTTTTTACCATGGGGCACTTGAAAATGCTAGGCCCCCAACCCTCCCAATTTGGAGAGCCCATTATGGCTTTTATGCATAAAATCCATAAAATTAAATGCAGCATGCATAAAATATGCTTTATATAATATAAGTTAATTATAATTCAAACCACACTGATTCACAAAAAGTTGTGACAAAGGAAGCGATACGACGCACTGTGCTTCCATAGACCTTGTTTCCAACGTATTTTCATTGTTATGGCACTACTACAAACTTATATCATTATTGTTATCAGCTGACATATTACAGAATATTGCTTTTGGCTGAAATATTGAAACATTACAGTAACATGTTTGAATATGGTCAGTATGAGCAAATGCGGCATACTGAGATTAATTGCGTAACACTGAGCTTCTGTGACCGGGGCGACACGCAGTGCATCAAGGAATTTTTTCCTAAAACTGGTAGTCATTCGAGAAATGCCTGATTTCATGGTTACATACGTAAGTTATGTCTTTACCAACAAAAAACTGGAATTCCGGGTCCGGCAAAATCCTGATTCGGGTCACTGGTTTCGGTTAATTTTTGGTGTTAATTGTTTTGTAATGTCTGTACCAAGAAGAAACCTGAATTCCGGTCAATAGTTCCGGTTTCACATGTTTTGGATATCAGTGTGTCGAAACCTTGGAACAAAATATCCCATTTTGTAGTCAAAATTAGCTAACAAACTAAACCATAAGTGCAGCACTGTTGTTGGTGTTATTTGTTTAACATAAAAACAAAATTTTTTGTGTTCACTGTGGGATGTTTGGGTAACTTTTTAATTTCTGAAGTCTTTTCTTCACCCCTACTAAACAGCTTATAAGGCACATAAAGATAACGATAGTCCTAGTGCTAGCAGAATTGGGTCATTTTAATAAGTACAATTGCGTTTGTAACAGACGTAACGCTGCTGCGCTGCGCATTTCCAAAATGCCTATACGACCTCGGCTATCGTAGCCTGGAGGGTGGACCTAACGAGTTCATTTTTTTGTTTTTGCGGCTGGAGCTTAGGACCCTGCCGCATGGGTTGCTCACGTGATCTATGTGGTACTACTTTTGAGGTCCCCAGAAAGGTTGGCTCCGTCACCTGCGCACAGGCCAAAGAGACCACACCACTATTCCCTATAATCGTTCCACCTGGAAGTGTTAATTGTTAATTTTACTGATTGTCTACTTTCCTGAGCGATTTAGTTATGTAGCCAGTGTCCCCACAAGGGTCCGACAAGTCCCTAGACGTGTTACGTAGGATCGCGTGTTTGTTAGACGGAAATTCGTTAAACGAAAGTCTGCGAGAAAATTTATTGTCGCGCGAGTCGTACTCTTTCACCACACTCTATAAATCGTCGAGTCACGCTAAGGCTTGCGACTGCCGTATGTCAAGCCTGAACGAGAGTCGTCGATCGGGGCGACGAATTCAAATCCCTTCAATACGTATCGCTACATCAGTCATTCAAACACGGCAACCATGGGTTTCATTTAAACGATATTTATTGATAAGCCATAATTTCATACAAGTACATCATATGGAATAACAGGATCAATACAACAATACAGTAGGATGGAAGTACGCTAGAATTATTAAGTCGGGGAATCGAGATCATTATCATATATATATATATGTATGTATGTATATAAATATATATACCGGACTCTTCGCCTTTTTCACAGAACGCTTACAGCTGTTTATATCGCAATTCAGGAATTTATCAATTTCGCCTAATCCTTGCTTAGACGACGACAGCTACGCTTGCATTAGTCGATACGAGACAAAAGAGAATGTCGGGGACTAGGAAACTCCAGTTAATTCGGTTCAGATAAGCTAAAAGGCGGCTAAACAAATGCGCAATTATTGCGTGTGGGCCCTAGGGTACACTATGGGATGTGGAGGGGAAAACGGATTCGATTCGGCTCATATCAAAATACGACGTATACTAATAAATCGCTATGGTACACAACACGAATTGATACTACGGCAAAGTCAAAATAGGGTATTAAACAACAGGATACAACGAATCAATGAATATAATTGAACGAGTTGTCGTACAACGAATCGACAAATATACATCACTAAACAAATTGCATGAATCCATAATTAAAAAGGTACACACATACAGATTTATGATCGAGGTTTAAAGTTACGGCTCTAACTCGGTGCGGCGCAACGTTCTACTCACGCATACGTATGGTGAACTATGACGATGGATGAGTAATTTTTTTCGAAATCAACAAGCGGTTTTCAAGCATATATATCTATTTACATATATCATAGGTTCCTATAAAATTGTCCTAAAACTTTTCCGGTGGCACCAAGGTCACTGCCTTTTTGGTCGGGGTTTGAGTACTCCCGAGGATAACTCTGTTTTATCATACACACGGGAATACGTATATACGCGCATACGATCAAGCAGCGCAAACTATGACAATGGGTAAGTAAAAAAATTTCTTCTCGAAAGTCATAAACAATTGTCATACGTGCCTATAAAATTATTCTGAAACTTTTCTAGTGACAATGTTTCACGGCCCTCCTTGGTCAGAGGTTGGTACTCCCGAGGATGATTCGTTTTATCATACACATGGGAATACGTATATACGCGCGTACAATCAAGCAGGGGAGTTTTGAACGGCATCTAGATGTCGGCGATCACCTTCATATTCGGAGCTTTATTTCAAACTTATTCAATGGCCAGTTCATCGGGACTTGGTATACCTAGCGTGACTGCAATGCGTGCCAAGTACGGCAGAAGTTCAATACGTACGTACATCAAAATTAACAGCGATGTCGTTACCAATTCTGAGGAGGGACAGGTAAAAAATAATAAGCGTGGATTTGAAGTTCACTAACCATCAATGATTTGGGCGGGGAACGCGACTGAACCCGCGTTTGGTAACCTAATCCATGCTCAAAAAATTGTGATTATAGATACATAGTTACATAAATTTGAGGCTTAAATCTCGACTTATTTGTGTCCTAAAGTACGTGGTGGATTGCCGTGTTAGCATCTACAGTCGTGAACCATGGTAGGCTTGGAGCGGTCATGGCAAAGTGTTCCTAATCCAGCCTAGAGGTGCCGGTAGAAGCAGATTGTGACCGAAATTTCTAACTCTTTGGGATTTTGCTAAACACAAAACTTTGCAAGAAATATATACATTATTGTGTATATAAAATTTAACTTATCAACAGTGGGGAAAATGAGATTTCGTTTTAGAAGCGAAATTTTTGTAACTTTGCACATTTTGATGAGGCGCTGGACGAGCCCGGCTTCAGGGAAAAATGCTATATTGTTAATGTTAGGTCTGAATTCGGGTTTACTAAAAGCTTCCGTTCACGCTTGATTCGAAGGAACGATTTTCTGGACCCTCAAGGAGAATTAACAAAACCCTAAGTGATAAAGAAAATGGATCTTAAACGATAATATCTGCACTTAGCGGTTCGGTTACTCGAGGTCCTACTGTCAGTTCGCTGGGCGATAATCAGATGTACTGCAGTAGCCCGGTCTATGTTTCTTTCTCGGTAAACCAATTTCACGTCACTCCAAATGTTTCATTAGAAAAAGAAAAACCAAAAAGAGCAGTTTGAGAACGGCGTATATACAGTTATATTTGTTCTATTCCAGAGTTGCCAATTGATTCTTCTTCCTACAACTGCGAAAGGATTGGGGCGTTGCCTCGACCCTTTTGTTTTCAGTATTGACACGATTGTAGAAGCATAACTCGGTGTTCGAGCAATTTGACCTATGGTAAAGCTCTACGGGTCATAATGCGAATGCTACGGTTCGCAAGTGTACTATATACAGATCTTGCTATCCAACTTCGCAAAGAAGGATCTTAGCACTACCGTAATATTTGGCGACCCAGTGCGGAGACGCTTAATACGGGTAGTCAAAGATTGTTTGGTTCGTTAGTTCGTATTATGCATGATTTCTTACGCTGGTGATTTAGATACTTAGTTAATCCGCACTCGAAAACGAGGAATGCTACGATTGAGCTTGCAAGTGGACCACTGCCGAAGTATTGAGCTGCTCTGGCACTGTCCGAAACTTTCACAAGCTGTACCGGGTTAAAATGCTTAACCTACCTAACTAACTCGTAACGATTTGTATGTACTAACTCGATTGCTCGAAGGGGAAGTAATTTTGCTTCGGATTTAAATCACTCATCATCGATGCGAATCGATGGTACTAGTGTGATGCGGGGCACTAGCTTAGAAGGGTTCCCTTTGAGGTAAACCTTCAAGCATTCTTTTCTCTATTAATTAGCTCTGTATAAATTGTATATTTATATTTATACCATACGAATGTATAAATTTATATCATCTTTGGGACTTAGGGGCAGGGGTTAAAGTTTTACTCAGTAAGTTAAAAACCAACTCAAGGCCTAGACTTAGTGGCAATGCCTTGTGGGCCATCAACACTGACCTTAAAATACGTAATTTTTCGTGTATTCGAAGTTCAAAATTGCTTTAGAGAAGAGCTCCATTTGGTATAACACTTATCCATCGCTTTCGATAATTCCTACTTATTGAAACGGATCCGCAAACGTCGAATCTTACGAATTTCGTGACCGTGACAAATTCCCTACTAATTTTAACTCGGTTCACGTTCTCTACTTAGTCGGTCTACTAAGTCTCGGCCGAAGTTTCTAGTCTAATTCCTCAAAATGGTAGGACAAATTTAAGATTTCGAATTTCTGGATATTTTGCTGGCCTTTCTCTGCGAAAGTTTGCACAGAGGCTGGATTCGCCCTAACTCTTCGATTGGTTAGGGCAGGGTCACCGGTCGTTTCAAAAACTGATCCGTTGGGCTGCGACCCGACATCGCTATTTGCGATGTTGTTAAAATTTAGCTGTCGTGCTGCGTTGATGCCAATTACACAGACGAAAGAAATATAATGAAAACACTGTGGTGAAGATAAACCAAAACCTAACATACGAATGTGCAATATATCGTGAAAAACACTTATAAAAATATGTGCTGAAAAAGCTGGGCGGCTTTTGCGCTGCTCGGGCTTAAATTCATTGTAAATTTTTGAACGGGCTATGGCTTTGCCGAGCTCAATAGCGTAAATAGAAGACTCAAAAGGTTTCTATTTGTAAAATAATAATCATCAAAATGCCTTTTAGGAATTTTGAGTTATTAGCGTTTAAAGTTTTAGGTGGGGTAGACCCTTTTGAGTCACCGGCCACAAACGAACCCGATTGAGTTCGTTCGACCTTCGGGCCACATTTGATAGACCGCACGACGCTATAATTTAGCCAAATTTGAGCGAAATTCCTGGAGGAAATTTCGAAATGTGACAACTTTAAGCCCAAAGTGGGGGCGTCCTACTTTCGCGTCAACGATCCTATGGATCCGATGAGATATAAAAGAACTTTATAATTTAATTCGATCACTTGAGTCTTTACTTAGAATCGGGAAAATTTTCAAGAAATTTCCTCTAGAAATTTTGAGTTACGTCAAATTTTCGTTCAGAGTGAGGTTGTTCCAATATCGAACCGTCGAGCTAACGGACCAGGTTGTATATCAGTAAATGCCATAATCTTATTTGAAACTACATATCCCCACCTATAAACTCACACAATTTCAGCAAAATTTTTGGACGGAATTTTGCACGCGACAAGTTTATCTTGAGTTTCTAACAATAAGGTTTCAGCATCGTAACGCATAAATGCATGACTATGATATAAGTGAAATTATGAACAAGATCGTGTAGTCGAACTTGAAATCTGAAAGAAGTGGTCAAGGATGGTACATTTCCTAATAAGCATGTATATTGAAAGTAATTTTATATAACCTCGGTCGACTCAGTTGTCAGGTTAATTCTCTTAACTTGACTCAGGAATCATGTAAAATATTCTTTTCGAGAGTGTTGCGATCATTTGTGCGTTAACTCGATGATAGAGGGAGGTTCAGAATGACTTCGGTTTTGGTAAGAAAAATGTCCTCAGAAAAGCTTGATTGAGGGGGAGTCGGACCGCCGTGATGGATGGACAACGGAAATTAAAGTGCCGAAATTGTTCGTGAAACAAGTAACAGTTGCCAAATGATTCTCCTATACTATCCATAGGCGCTACCACTCTATCGAACAGCCAAAGTAAGTGAAAAGTGCAAAACTAAGTACAAAATAATAAAATAATCTAATACCGAAGCGAGAGAGATAGTCAGTAAAGTCGACGGATCTTTTCGCTGCCGAAATAAGACTGAACTTGCTTATTTAGTCGGGACAGCTAACCCCGACTGCTTTTTCCGGATCCAACCAATCGGAGACAAAGTAATTGAGACCTTAGTCTCAAAAGTTTCTGCTATAAGCCAATAAACCCTGGGGATAACTACCGTAAACCGGTAGCGGTCCCACTACAAAGGATGTTCGGACGTCGATTAAAGAAGATTTACAGGTTTATTAAAACTTTATTGCTTCGCTTGGCGACGCCAACTTTTGTCAAACTTTTAAGCTAACAGTCCATACTCAGCACTTTTACGACGGAATGCCCTACTTTCGAAGATGGATTTAATCCATAACCGTCCACATGTCAAATTCCTTTCTTATCAGTGAATTTCAAAGCTAAGTTAATCCAAATTTAAATTAATTTAATATAAAGCTAGTATTAAACTTATTATTTGCCCAATCGACATGTCAACCTAAATCGCCAATAATAAGTATGGCTAAAGTGCTTTATTCCTAAGTTTCCGGAACTTTCTAGTAACTTAAGTATATGTAACAGATCCATGCTGAATCATTACGAGATAGAACAATCCCGACCACAGCCTAATAGACAACATATACGAAGTTTGGTCATCAAACCGCCGTTGGAACTAAACCCTCGAATATAATGGTTTTGAAGGAAATCGGAGCCATTTCCGCCCACCGATGCGTGTACCGATTACCGATACAGATACAGAGATATTACTGGGCTAGAAAAGTATGCGGTGGCATCTGGAGAAATGTCCATTGCATCAGCCCGTTATCTACTATGAATACTAAGAAATCAGCTTGATTTGAAGAATACCTGTATAAAACAGAGTTTAGAAAGTCATTGCGCTCAAGCAGAGAGTGGTGATAAATAGATGGTGTCCATTACATCACAAAGTAACACATTTACACACACAGTAAGACTTTACCTGATTTAAAGCTACCTGTGAAGCGTAGATCGTCTTTTGATCGTTGATCCGGATATTTGAGCCTACATGTGCTTATAACAAACTTACATAGTTCCTTGATACTGCTGTCTTTCAAGAATTGTATCCTAATATCTTCATTTCCTAAGATGTCCCTTCTACTGCCTATATACTTGGAGCATTTGCATAAAAAATGCTCAGAGGTTTCATCTACCCCACATTCATTACACTCTTTAGTATCTATGATTTTCATCTTATATAAGTGATAATTAAGCCAGCTATGTCCTGTAATTGCTTGAACTTATTGTCTTAGTTTATCCTTTGTGAGCCCTATCAGAAATTTGCTGTTGTTGCTGTTTTGTGCGCTTATAATATTCTTTGTCGGTTTACATGCTGATTCAAGTCACCATCTTGTAATGAATTTCCTGTGTAGCCAGGATTTAATCATTGTGGTTGTCTCTTTCCTAGCAACCAGTAATATAGGTTCTGGGCCTAGTGGTAGTTTACTGGATCCTTTGCGAGCTAGCTCGTCCGCTACTTCGTTGCCTTCAATCTAACTGTGACCTGGTACCCAAATAAGCATCACATTATTTCTCTCAGATAGCTCTGCGATATCATTCCTACATTCTAAGACTAACTCTGATTTTATTTCATGTGATGATAGTGCTTTATGAGCTGCTTGGCTGTCTGAGAATATTCGTACTTCCTTATTACACACACCACTAGCTGATATGCTGTCTACACACATTTTAATTACATACACTTCTGCTTGAAAGACTGTGCAGTACTCCCCTAATGAGTAATAATATATAACATGTCCTTCCAGAACACCTGCTCCGGTTAAATTCTTTCTATGATGTTTGACGAGGGATCCGTATGTATAGCAGTTTTTTTCCGCCGACTGTTGTCTGAGGCTTTCCGTTACATCTATCCAACTATTACGATTTGGAACAACTGTCGGCCATGTGATGATCCCCGATAGCGTCGAAGGTATATAATCACAGCGGAAGTTCAGCGCAGGTATTTCCTTCCTTATGTAGTCAATGTCGGTGTGGTAACTTTTGACTCCGGTGATTATCTCTCGACTTATAGATTGAATTCTATGGAGTTCTTTTATACCTTCCTCTATTACTGACAAGTCAATAAGAAGAATATTCAACAATACCTCCATACCCAGTGTGGGCGTCGACTTCATAATGCAAGCTAACCTTGATATTTTGCTAATCTTTTTTGCATAAGTCTTACATCTCATTTTGTGCCACCACACCACGGCACCGTAGCACACTGCTGGAAGTACAGCAGCTCTATAGATATACTGCATTGTTTTTGGTCTTGCTCGCCATATCTTTCCAATAATCCCTCTACATGCCATGAGTCTATTCACTCCTTTTTTGATAAATAAATCAATGTGATTCTTCCATAATAGTTTATTATCAATTATGACTCCCTGGTATTTGACTGTATTCGTTATTTTTAAGACCTCATTAGATAACTTTAGATTTGCATTCGTTACTACAGTTCTGCTTCGAGATAGAATTAATACTGTGGTTTTACTTGCGTCTACCGTTAGACCTCGATCAGTGCTTCATTTTTCTAATAAGTCTAGTTTTCTTTGAATCCTTCTTATGTTAACATCCATATCTTTGCTACTAGAAGCAATTGCAACATCATCAGAGTATGCCTGTGCATACACAGCAGTATTTAGTTTTCGTAATAAATCATCAATTATCATTGGCCATAATATGTGTGATAGCACCCCTCCTTGCGGACTACCTCGACTGATTTGAAATCTTACAGATGTGTTACCTAATCTTGCATTGGCCCATCGTATGCCAACCAAGTTATTCAACCATTTACAAATCGTTGAATTTAATCCAAAGTTGCTGAATGCACGTTTGAAAGCATCTTGTGTAGTGCTGTCAAAGGCTCCACCTATATCTAAGACCGAGTGTTTTCCCTGCTGCAGTTTTCCATTTTACTTGTTACCGCATGTAGAGCAGTGGTCGTACTCTTTCGTCTTTGATATGCATGTTGAATATCATGCAGTCTATTACTGATATCGCTCCTTAGATATCTATCACCCAATCTCTCCGATGTCTTTAATAAAAACGAGGTCAGACAGATCGGACGAAAGCTTTTCGTTTCTATGTAGCTGTCTTTTCCAGTTTTAGGAATAAATATGACTAGCGCCTCTTTCCATGCCCTTGGAATGTATCCTGTCATTATTGATTCCCTTATTATATATTCTCATCAGGCTAGGAGTTATTTCCTCCAAGCCGATCTTCAGCAGCACGGGACTGATATCATCTAAGCCAGGGCTTTTGTATGAATCAAATCCCAAGATGGCCCATTGTAGATTCTCCTTGTTAACTATATCCATAGCTACAGCAATATCTCTTGCAGTTGGCCTAAAATTTTTAGGAGCATCTAATAGTATATTCTCGTCCCTTATCGAGTCTGGAAAGTGAGTTCTAAGTAGAAGTTCCAATGTAACTTCCTCACTTTCTGTTAAACTGCCATCAGCTTCTTTAAGCTGACTTAATCTCACCTTATGATTAAGTAAGCAAATTTTTGCCAAGCAAGCACTTGCATTGACACCATTAACTTTTTCACAGGAATTCTTCCATGAACTGCTTTTCGCTCGTTTGATCTCTTCTTTGTATAATCTCTGTACATGTCTGTATCTTTTCCAATTATGGCCCCCTCTGTGTTTTATCACAAATCGATATAGTTTCTTTGATTTTTGTCTTAGTATGCCAAGCTTTTATGACCACCAGATAAGTTCTTTATTACTAGTTTTCATTAGAGGATAGGTGGCCTCTTTTGCTTGAGTTAAGGCACTAGTTAATC